>NDXB01015345.1:0-80721 GCA_002631895.1 Agapornis roseicollis | reverse complement strand
GTCCCATGGACTTGTGTACATTCAGGTTCTTAAGATGGTCTTGAACCAGATCCTCTCCTACAGCAGGCCCACGGTCTTCACTCTCACAGTCCCTGCGTCTGACTTCCAAGACTTGGGTGGTGTGCTCAGAGCATTTGCCAGTAAAGACTGAGGCAAGGAAGCCATTGAGAAGCTCAGCCTTCTCCAAATCCAGGGTAGCCAGTTCTGATAGCTTCCGGAGTAGGCCTACGTTGTCCCTAATCTGTCTTTTATTCACTATAAATAGAATCCCTTCTAGAATTCCTTGCTGTTATCTTTAACATCCCTAGCAAAGTTTAATTCCAACTGGGCTTTAGCTTTCCTAACCTGGTCCCTACCTTCCTGGACAACATCCCTGTATTCTTCCCAGGACATCTGTCCTTGCTTCCACCTTTTGTAAGCCTCTTTTTTCAATTTAAGTTTCCTCAGCAGCTCCTTATCCATCCAAGGAGGTCTCCTTGCCCTCCTGCTGCACTTCCTTCTAGTTGGGATGCAACACACCTGAACTTGTAGCAGGTGATCCTTGAATATCATCCAGCAGTCTTAGGCCTCCCTGCCCTCTAGGGCTGTATCCCATGAAACCTTACTAAGCAGGCTCCTGAAGAGGCCAAAGTCTGCTCTCTTGAAGTCCAGACCAGTGAGTTTCCTGCATGCTCTTCTCACTGTCCTGAGGATCATAAAATCATAGAATCATAGAACAGTTAGGGTTGGAAGGGACCTTAAGATCTTCCAGTTCCAACCCCCCTGCCATAAGCAGGGACACATCACACTAAACCATGTCACCCAAGGCTTCATCCAACCTGGCCTTGAACACTGCCAGGGACACTCACAACNCCAGTTCCAACCCCCCTGCCATAAGCAGGGACACATCACACTAAACCATGTCACCCAAGGCTTCATCCAACCTGGCCTTGAACACTGCCAGGGATGGAGCACTCACAACTTCCCTGGGCAACCCATTCCAGCATCTCACCACCCTCACAGGAAAGAATTTCTTCCTTATATCCAATCTAAACCTCCCTTGTTTAAGTTTGAACCCGTTCCCCCTTGTCCTGTCACTACAGTCCCTAATGAAGAGTCCCTCCACAGCATCCCTATAGACCCCCTTCAGATACTGGAAGGCTGCTCTTGAATTCTACCATCTCATGATCACTGCATCCAAAGCTGCCCTGGAGTGTCACATTTCCAATGAGCCCTTCTCTGTTGGTGAGCACAAGGTCAAGCATGGAACCTCTCCTTGTCAGCTCCTCTAGTACTTGCAGAAGGAAGCTGTCTTCCACACAGTCGAGAAACCTGGATTGCTTGTGCCAGGCTGTACTGTCCCTACAACAGGTATCAGGGTGAAGCCCCCCATGAGAACAAGGGCCTGCGAGGCTGTTCCTATCTGTCTATAGAGTGCTTCATCCACAGGTTCCTCTTGATAAGGCAAGACCATGTTTGCTCATCTAGCTCCAGTCCCCCAGGCCACCCACTAGACCAGGTTGCTCCAAACCCCATCCAACCTGGCCTTCAACACTGCCAGGGACAGGGCAGCCACAACTTCTCTGAGCAACCTGTGCCAGGGTCTCACCATCCTCACAGGGAAAAATGTCTGCCTCGTATCTCATCTAAATCTCCCTTCTGTCAGTTTAAAGGAGCCCCTGATACTCTGGGCTTCCTGGGCAGTGCAGGAACACCCCACCAGATCTTCTAGAGTTATCCTGGAGCTGGCAGAACCTGCATTAGGGAGGTTGGGACCGTGATAGGACATGAGGCTGCCTCTACCATTGCATGACCTAGGTTCTTCTGGTGCCCAGGGCACTCTGAGCCCACTGCAGAAATAAGGGAGAACTGCCTGTATTTAATCTGTCTCCTGAAGAGACCTACAAGACAAGTGCTACATTATAATTATATACAGCTTTCATATAGTTTCCTACATACAACCTCCCTCCAAAGCTGTGCCCCTTGCCCCCACTCCCCTAGGCACAGTGTCTCTTGGGATGGGATGCCCCTATAAGTTCTGCAATGACTCAGGAGCCTGCAGGTAGGGACCTAATCCAAAGCAATGTGTGAACCAGTGCCTTGGTCATTCCACTTAACTGAAACACATCTTAACACCTTCTCTTCCACTACAGCTGACTGCCGGCACAGTCAGCAGACTGCAGAGCTGCCACGTCCAGGGGTTCAGATGTGCCTTCTCCAAGACAGGACACTGCTCTCCTACAGCTGCTGTGTTTCAAATTTATTATTATCAAAATGGGGCATCATAAAGAGGGGGAGAATACACTGAATACAGAAATGCGCTCTCAGGGCTCCTGGAGCACTCTGAGTACACATGACACACGACCAAGCTTTGACTTTCCTTGTAACTACCCACAATAGACCTATAGGAATTGCTGCAAGTACTGCACATCCTGCTGTAAATGCTCTGACACTGCTTCATTTCTGATCCTCTTTACACAAATAACACACATTAAAACAAAAAAGCATCCAATAAACAGAAATCTGGGCTGCTCCTTGACCAAGGGTCTGTTTAAAAAACAAACCCAACCCCTTCAGCTGGTTTTGAAGTACATTAAAACTGATAAGTGCATTTTCCCCCCAGGTCCAAAGCAAGTGTGGCCGCAATGCTTTTGCACAGAGCTTTGTTAAAAATGGAAGCAGCTTAAAAGTTGGAACTTGGCACACATCTTTCTTGGGGAAGGCAGGACTTGGAAGACAAGAAACTGAACAAACTCCTGCCTGTTTCTAGCTGTGCAATCCAAAACATGATTAAGTACAGAGGAATGTGATTCAGGGAAGGCATGAATGGAGCGGGACTCTGCAGAAACTGTCCTGCCTTATGGCAGTTACCTCTTTGTGGGACAGTGGGAGCACAGGGAAAAACCACGCTCCTGCCTGACAACTTTCTCAACTGCAGTTTTGGAAAGTATCTCTGTTTAGTACAGTTCAGGATTAAAAAAACCTAAGTGCTCTCTACTGTTTTAGTTCATTTGACAGCATTTGCTCCCTTGTGCTGTTTGTGTGCTCTCTGACATGCGACAGAATGACTAAATCCCCCTGGATGGCCAGCACCAGGCCACCCAGTGTCCAGGCAAGCATCGGGAGATGCTCTTGCACGTCTCCATTGCTCTCCTGCAGCAGCAGGTTTATGTGAAGCCACCAGACCCAGCCACTGTGTTTATTCGGGAAGGCTCTGACAGATTTCCAGTGTTTGGCCTCCATTATCTGCTAGACACAGCATCAGAAAGAAAAGCAGCAATCTACTTTGCCCTGCTGATGACTGAGCCACACTCAATCCTCTTAGCTCTGCCAGCAGAGCTCAATACAGATGGCAAAATGTGCAGGGGAGGGCAATGTGAGCCTGGAGAACTCACTAATGCTCCAGTGGTGTGGGGAGAGGGGTTTCCTTTCTCTGCAGACAGAAACCAGGTCTTCTGCAGATATCACCTCCGTGCCTTGGTCTACACTTCTATGCCACTGCGATAGGAAGCACCACCTCATGATTCTGGCATTCGTCTTACCTGACACTCAACCACCAAAGAAGAGTGAAATCCATCAGAGCAAGCAGACTTCCAAAAGAAGAATCCTGACATGTATCCATGGCTATTCCCTGCCAAACCTTCCTCCTCATATCCAAAAAAAGTCATCTGCTAGGGGCAGTGCTGCCAACTAAAAAGCAGGGTAAGGTCTTCTTCACCTCCAATATCTTGTATCAGCACAGACTCAGCTTTCCGCTCCAAAATGTCTACTGACAGATATACTCTGTAAGTACGAAGGCCTGTTTCCCTACATGACTTTAAATCTCTAACATCTAAATGGCTCTCTCATGAGATTTTCTAGATTTGATATCCTACAGGAAGGCCATGAATATGACTCTTTTTGTGGAGGCACCAACTCAAAGCTTATTCCAAAACTATGCCTTCCTATATTAGTGAGTTGAACCATAGGCAGGAGTATTTCTGGCACTAGTACAAGATAATTTACAGTATCTAAGGCTGCAAGAACAGGCAACCTGATTTGGTTCTTTCCTTAAATTTATCCTGAATAGGCAGTTTAGTCTTATTCTACATTATGCTACTCAGACTATTCAATCCTACCCTCCAAAAGGTGGTCTTCTACTCATTCCTTAAAAGTTCCTCAGTTACAATTATAGATGAATGTCATTCAAGCAAGTTGGGTCTTATTAGCTACACAGCTGGCAGACATAATCCATCAATGCTGAGAGCCTGCTAATCATCCCCAGAGACAAAGGCACACCCTGCAGATGAATGAGGCCATGTAGTGTAAGAAGCTGACTTCCAGTGTTGAAGCACTAGGAGGAATTCTTCACAGTTTCATTAAAATGAGTCAGTATGTGATGGCAGAAGTCACCCAGATAGCATCAGTGATCCACACTGAAAGGTGTACAGGACCTTCGGCTGATGCAAAAATGGATGCAGAAATGAACAGCAGTCTGAGATTTGGATATCTACATGATGAGACTTCTTCAGTTGTTACAGAGCTCTGCAAGGCTAGGAATTTCCCACTAACAGGTTTCTACATCTCTTGGGAAAGGGCATAGGTATCACCCTAGCTTTTTGTCTAGGCTCAGCTTTGCTAAAGCTGTTAGCTAAGGTGGCTCATCTCATTAAAGGAACGTGCACTGCTGCTCTTGCACTTCTCAAGCTGACAGAAAGGTATCTATCATGTCTATACTCTGAATCATAGAATCATAGAATAGTTAGGGTTGGAAAGGACCTTAAGATCATCAAGTTCCAACCCCCTTGCCATAAGCAGGGACACCTCACACTAAACCATGTCACCCAAGGCTTCATCCAACCTGGCCTTGAACACTGCCAGGGATGAAGCACTCACAACTTCCTTGGGCAACCCATTCCAGTGCATCACCACCCTCACAAGGAAGAACTTCCTCCTTATATCCAATCTAAACCTCCCTTGTTTAAGTTTGAACCCGTTACCCTTGTCCTATCACTACAGTCCCTAATGAAGAGTCCATCCCCAGCATGCCTATAGGCCCCTTTCAGACACTGGAAGGTTGCTATGAGGTCTCCATGCAGCCTTCTCTTCCCCAGGCTGAACAGTCCCAGCTTTCTCAGCCTGGTTTCGTATGGGAGATGCTCCAGTCCCCTGATCATCTTTGTGGCCCTCCTCTGGACTTGTTCCAACAGCTCCATGTCCATTTTATGTTGAAGACACCAGAACTGCACACAATGCTCCAGGTGAGAGGAAAATGAGGACTCCTGACTCCTCTCCGTGGCATTAAGGAACAACCCTCCCATGATTTCCATGACTTCAAGAGGACTGTTGGGTGACAGAGTGTCCACTTTTTCTGATCGGTAACATAACCTCAAAATTCATGAGCCCAATCTGCTCTGCTGTGTCATATGGTTCCCACCATCTTCTGAAAGGAAAAGATTTCCATTCCAGTGTTTAAACACTCCCATGTGAGCTCCTCTGATGTGAAGTCATTCCTGTGCCTGTTTGGCATTAGAGAAGTTCTCTTGTGCTGGAGTACGAGCGCTTGACGCTCTTCTGGATTTGTTGTATGAATTGTTCTACACGCCAAAAACACCATACATGTGATGTACATCTTTCTGAATTCCTTTAACGTTTTTCTCAATATTGAACAGCACAGCTCCAATGGCTGTTCACTGGACTATAAAACAAAGAGGTTTTAATATTTAGCAGATTATTCAAGCCTCTCACCAGCTGTGACATGAAAACGATCCTGTTGTAAATTAAGATCTATGCTGGCAAAGATCTTTATTAGCTGGGACACAACAATCTTAGCAGTAGTAGAGAACAGTGTGGTGAACTATGAATACCATGTGGCTTCGTACTGCATTACTGGAATAATATCTGTACACAATGCACTGTTCCTCAAGGGTGTGACCAGGACTGGGGCCATTGATTCCAAGGGGCAGTCCTGCATGGGAAAGACAGAAACTTTCAAAACCTTGACAGGAGATCAACTCTTAACATGGAACGCGGAAGTTATTGGTCTTTCTTTAAATACCAGGATCAGAAATAGTGGCTCTCTCCTGACACAAATTCCTTATAGCTTGACATGATTTTCTGACCAAGACTGGCCAACAGACACAGAGCTTCTGGGCTTTCTGAGAACATTTCTGTGACGGAAGTTTGGTCTCTCAGATCCCACTGTGCTCACTTAGTCTGTTGCTGGAGATTAAAGTCAGCTATCGCAGTTTTCTGTAGGCACTTGGTTGTAACCTCAGCAGCCAAGTAACTTACTAGTCTCCCTAGAGCAGCAAAGATCTCCACTCAATGCTTGGATACGCTACCACTGTGGCTGCAGATACATGAACAAACCAGGTTAAGTGTCTTGCTGCATGAGGTGGAATGCTGGCTCATGATGACAGCCAAGCCATTCAAAAAGGCCCCAGTAACCTGGACACCTTCAGCCCCTGGAATACAGTGTATGTTGTTTTACATAAATGCAGAATGAACAAGATTGCTTTTTGTTCAGGAAGACTTTTTTGCTTGAACATGGTCAAGAAAGCTGATCCTCTTCCACCAATCTCTGTAAATCTTACTAGCAGTATGGAGAAGGCAGAAGGGGAGTGTCAGGCTTAGCAGTGAAGAGAAACAGAGATTCCTAAAAAGGATGCTGACATTATTGCTCTTATGTGGTGTCAGTCCTGAACCAGTGATCATTATTCTGCCTATTTACCTTAACCCTTCATGTAAACTCATGTTGCCACCATATGATCAATCCATCTCATCAAGGGTTGAGAGGATCATCAATTTGGATCACTAAGAGACTTGGGCTTTCGCTTCCACAGAATCTAGATGGTGCTCCACGTTTTCCCTCATACATGGTCTTGCTGTTTCTGGACTAGGCCGTAAACTTTTGTGAGGTACTAACCAGATTAGACCCTTCTCCTCTAACTTCTTTTTCCAAGATACATGCCTGTGGATGCAAGGATAGGGCTGGCAGAGCACATAGAAGATTGGTATCTTTTCCTAGCTACTGCAGGGTTTTAAACACATGGGGAGGGAAGATATGACTCTAGAGTCACCAAAACTGAAGTTCCAAAGGACAGTGGGATGTTTGATAAGAATTTCAAAGCTCTTCAGTTGGCTGAGTTTCTTCAACCCATGCTCTCACAGATCGTCAGCCCCTTATTCAAGTATTTCTGTTATTCAAGTAGATGGATGATCATGAGGTCCTGAAGACATTTTGAAGCCAGTGTATGGTTCAGTAAGTTCTTCTGGTCTTCAAGCCAGAGATATGCCATTACCTTCCAGAATAGTGCAGACACTAACACAATATGTGATGTGTAGGGTTGTTATCAGCCACATCAAGTCCAGATGGAGGCCATTTACCAGTGGTGTGCATCAAAGTTTGATACTACAGCCAGTAACATCTAATTTCTTCAGTAAAGGCCTAGATGAGAGGACAGCATGAACCCTCGACAAGTTTGCAGACAATGCAAAACTGGGAGGAGTGGATGATACACCAGACGGTTGCGCTGCCATTCAGAGAAGCCTTGAAACACTGGCAAAGTGGGCAGATAGGGACCTCATCAAGTTCAACAAGGGGTGTAAAGTCAAGTTTCTGGAAGGAATAACTGTGCATCAAGTGTGCTCTGGGGACTGACAGGCTGGAAAACAGGTTGGCAGAAAAAGATGCTGGGGTCTTGCAGGGCAGCTGAACATGAGACAGCAATGCACCCTTTCAGCAAAGAAAGCCAACAGCATCGTGGGCTGCATTAGAAAGAGAACTGGGAGCAGACCTAGGGATGTGATCTTCCTCCAGAACTCAGCGCTGGTGATGCTGCATCCAGAGTCTTGCATCCAGTTCTGCACAACCCAGTGCAAGAAGGATTTTGAGAAAGACTTATGCAAGTCCAAGGAAGAGCCAAAAAAGATGATTAAGAAACCAGTGTATCTGACATACAGCCTGAGAAGAGGCTGAAGGACCTGTACTGTTTAGCTGCAAGAAGAGAAAGCTCAGAAGGATCTTATGAACACATGTAAATCCCTAATGGAAGAAAGCAAAGAAAACAGAGCTAGACCCTTCTCAGTGATATCCACTGAAAGGAGCAGAGGCAATGGAATAGAAATAAAGACATAAATGAAAATACAGGAAATTCTGTATGAAATAAAGAAAAAAACTGTCTTATGGCGAGGGCACTGACATACTGGACAGAACAGCTGCCCTGAAAGGTTGTGGAATCTCCATCTTTGGAGGTACTCAAAACATGATAGAACAAATTCCTGAGCAACCTGCTTTAGCTGACTCTGCTCTGAGCATAGGGGATGGACTAGATGATCGCTAGAGCTACTTTTTCACTCCAGCTATTCTGCGATTTCTCTATGTTTCTCAGCCAAGTGGAGCACTGTATCCTGGGATTTCCAGGTTTTTCAGGCTGCACCTTTATAGTCTGGAGTAGAGCATTCCAAGCTACTTCAAATTCACGCTCCAAGTCCACTTCAAGCTACTTCAGTCCATACAAATGTAAGGACATAGAGTTTCAATTCCTACAGATCAACAATGTGTCCTTTGGTTGGTCAAAACCTGCATTCTTGAGTTTCAAATCTTTTTGGCTTATTTGTCATTGATTCCAACAGAACAGGACTGGACAGAATGTCACTATGTTTACATTATTTTAGCAGTCTTTGCTCTCTTACCCTCCTACGAACATAATGTTCCAGGGAAAGAAGGAGGTAAAATTGGGCAAATTTTCCCTTTGATCTCATATTTACCCTTTTTCTATTTCCATAATCCAGATGAACAGCACAGGAAAAACAAGCTAATATAATGTTGCATTTCCATGCAGATGGTTACTCCTAGCAATGACGATACAGCATTCCACTTGCACACTTAGAATTTGGAAGACATTGATGGCGGTGTCTTGGTTGTTTTCCTTCCTCCAGGAAATTCCTTCAAGATAGCTGCCATGTGCTGGAATCTGGTTCTTTCATTAAGCCAAAGAATTTCTGCAAGGTGCCTCAGCAAACTTCCCTGGCAGGATAAACTAAAGATGAGCTGGACTCCAAAGAGAAGATACACACTTACCACCATCTTCTTGTTAAACTGATGACAGGATTTTAATAAAAGGCCATCTGGGAGTCACCAAAAGCCAATTTCAGCACATGTAGACCTGAAGTGTTTCAGCAATAGAAGCTACCCAAAAATAGATCGTTTCTTACAAAAAATAAGTCACTAGAATTTCCAATTCATATATCCAATATCTAATTTGAGTATCTGATACACAACATTTATAAAACCCCCAACAATGAGAAACACGGGATTAATCTTCATTAAATCTATGTGTATAAAGAAAACCACGTTCTAAAATGCTGAAAATTTGTTCTGTTGGAGAGAAGATACTGAACATCTGTCTATTTCCGAGAAAAGCAAAAGGGCTCCCTCTGGAGTGAATTCCGAAATCGACACAGGATTCGGATTGTAACAGGCGGGCAGAGAAAATGTGTAACAAAGCAAATGCATTCTTGTCTCTTTTTAGTTTACTTGTCCTGTTTACAATGAGCATACTGGGACTAATTCAAGGAGACTATATCATGATTGAATGATATGGATCCATGCCCAGAATATTATTAAGTCATTAATTAGTTTTCATGCATGGACTTGTATGTGGCAAGGATTCCTGAAGAGACAAGAAAGCTTTTTTTTTGGTGTGTAAAATACTCCAAAGAATCTCCAACAGGATAAATTATGAAGCCAGCTGAGAATCCACATTTTCAACCCTGGATGGTCATGCACAATTCTATAAGAAACTAATGAATACAGCCACCAGTTGTGTACCCCATGGCAATAAACTTAATTTGAAAGGGAAACACGAGTAACTTTAAGGACATATACAAAAACATGCTCTACTGGAAACTGATGAAAGTTGCTTTCAAATTTACAAGTGAGAAAGACCCCACATTCCCATAGATTATTTGCATACAATCCAATTAACATAAAATTGGTTTCATGCAGAAAGAAAAAAAGAGTTAGGTCACCTATAAAGTGAAGTCAACTTACTGCCTGCTTTTGCTCTTCTTCCTATAAATGTTGGCAAAAGAAAAAGGTGAAGAGAGAAACAGGATAGATTAATTACCATATGAAAAGGAAACATATACACACAAAATACACAGCAGACCCAATGGAGAAAGAGTACATGGCAAGTTGTAGAAACATCTGCAGACATGAAAGGGAACAAGGGCATTAGACACAACAGCTGTGGTGGGAAAGCAAAGATGTCATTTATTCTGTGCTCAAAAGAAGACTCTTATCTCAGATGGCCTTCAGTGTTGGCAAAAGTGGAATACAGGATGGATATGACAGCATGAATATCTTGCACATAGGACAGGCTATCTAACAGATGTATTTCTTTTACATGGGACCTTTACTGGCTTCTCTTCCTACCCTGTACTCAGAACTACCTCTCTAGCTGTTCTCAAGGCCAGAAATACTATTCCACCATCCTCTAACTCCTAGAAATACCATCTGGAGTGTACAATCACTACATGGTATTCAGTTCCCTCTGTGCTCAAATGTGCCATCACAGAGACCCAAACTGTCCTAGCCTGAGAGGCACAATATAACCTTTTTGGTCAGAGCGCGCCTGTTACCACTGGGCATACCACAACCTCTGCAGGTGGGATTCACAATGGTGAATTAGCGAGCTGGAGGCAGTCAGGTCTGGAATGGGAGGGAAGAAACTGGGAGGCAAAAGCACTAAAGATGCAAGGAAAAAGATGCAGAGAAAACAATCCCAATGTTGCAATGCAAACGTTACTCAGTATGGATCGCTACTAATTTGAAAGATGAAAAAAGGTGAAATATGAATGAATTTCTCCACTTTTGAAACAACATCCACTGTGAGCCTTCTGGACAGTGGAGTCACTGCCATTTCAACTATATGAACATTCCTTGGAATGAGGAAAATATCACATAGTCAAGAGTTTCTTTCACAATTCATAAGTTTTCATAGATTTTCTCTTCATAGATATAACCACCATTGCGAGCCCTGAGGGCTCATGTCTTGCAGGCTTGGTTGTATGGAGAAGCACAGCTGTTGTGGTGCGGGCAGCAGCACTGCGCATTAAAAGAAAGGCTGGTAGCATGTTTTTGATGACTCTCGTCTATGCAGAAATAGCAGTTACAGCTATTTCAGCGTAACAAGAGTTGTTCTCTCTGACAGTGGCTTTGCACAGACTGTCAGTGCAGGAGCAGCAGGACCACTGGTAAGCACGTCTCCCCAGAAATTCAGGTCATGGAATGAAAATTTTCACCAAATAAAAGCTTCTTCTTGCCTTGGCATCCATGAACTGACTTATCCACCTTTCCTCATTTATTCCCTGTCTGAGCAGGATAACCAGAACCTGCCCTTTAATTTAGAGCAGCTTCCTCTCACCACTGTACTAAAAGATGTTTTCCCAACTGTGCACTTTGGGCACTATGGAGGTATCTGGGATCGACTGCAGAGAATTCCACATTTCTGAGCAGATGTTTTTGGTTTTTTCTTTTTTTTTTTCCCCAAGACCCGGAGTTCTCTCAGGTGTGTATTTAGACTCTGCTGTAGCAGATGCGTGGTATGGCTTCACTCAAGCATGGATCAACATCAACACTGAAGGCCAGTGTTGTCCTCCCCACACACCCACATGTTTCCAGTTGTTCATCCTATCAGCACTGGGACAAGCAGGACCAGATGGTGCGCTAGGTCAGCAAAAAGATCTTAAATGATCTCCATTCTACAAAAAAAGTTGTTAGTTTGAAAGATGAGGCTTTAGCATTAACTACAGATGTGAAAAAAAAACCTCAAGAGGCATGAACTTGTGCTAAAAGAACTAAGGAGTTATTAGATAAATCATCAAACCAGCTAGTGAGGAAATTACCATTGAGGAAATGGAAAAAGTGAAACAGGATATGCCTGCTGAATATCTATGTAGCTGAAAGCAAAAGCCCTGCAAGAAGGCAGACACTCACCACTGCAGACTACTCATTAGAAGAGTGCCAGCTAATGGCACTAGGTGATTACAGAAGGCTTCAGGAAAAAAGGGAAAGCTAAGCCAACAGCCAGGATGAGGAAAAGGAGATAAAAAGTATTGGGAGAAAATTGCTGATGACAGTACTGATAGGTACTGCTCGTCTCAGATGGACAGAATGCCTCTTGCATGCAAATAGCTATCTGCTTAACCAAAGGCTGGCAGGAGTGGCTAGAGGACACAAGGTTGTCAGCCAACGGGGAGCCCGGAAGCAGCCACTGCACCAGCCCTGCAGATTCAGAGGCTACAGTATTAAACTAAACCCTGCAACTGTTCTCCTGTATGATTTGCACACATCTGTGCTGTTAAAACACCTTATCACCCAACCAAGGTGGCCTCATCCAAACTGACCCCCAGGAATGGCTCCGGGCATGTCACCACCCCTGGGTGGTGGTTGCAGATGGTTTGGGAAAGCGTTGGTAGTTCTGATCCAAGGGCATGTCAGTGACCACACCAGCAACAGAGCAGGTAGGTGAGGGCCTCTCCAAGGAATGCTGTCTGGCACTAACATTCTCACCCAGATAGATACAGCCAGGATCTCATAGGGACAGACAAGGGGGAATGGCTTTAACCTGACAGAGGGGAGATTGAGATGAGATCTTAGGCAGAAGCTCTTCTCTGTGAGGGTGCCGAGGCCCTGGTACAGGTTGTCCAGAGAAGCTGTGGCCATCCCTGGCAGTGTTAAAGGCCAGGTTGGACGGGGCTTTGAAGAACCCTGGGGCACTAGAAACCAAAATAGTCAAGGGCCTTTCCCTGCTCTAAGGCCAGCTATCACAGCATGACTTGCTGTGCGGAAAATGGATGGACCTCCAGGGAACAGCTATGTCCTTCCAACATAGGAAGAGGTTGCTGAGTTACCAAAATTTCAGATAACCAAAGTTAGGTAATATAAATCCAGTTATAAACGGTGAAATGAAGACAGCATTAAAAATGTAAAAAATACTCCATAAGAAAACGGAAAAAAACATACAAGCTGGACAGTTGATGTAAAATCATAAATGAAATTTTTTCAAGTGCACCACATGATGAGAGAAGCTAAAATCTTGTGAGGAAAAAATAATCTCTGGCAGGGCTAAAACCACCAAAAAGGAGAATTTGAAATTAACACAAATATCAGAAACAAAACAAAGCCCAAGAGGGTGCACACTGCTTCTTGTCAGTCAGGGTAAAATTCTCAATATGGGAAGAAGCGTCAGTATTTGTTTTGTATTTGACTAATAGTACTTTCCCCTTGTAGTTTCTATCAGCAAACAGTGAAGTACTTTCCACTAATAATGAGAAAAGGTGTTCAAAAGTATCTACTAGAAATCCTATTTTTAGATCAGCAGGCCTGGGGAGCATGCGGCTGGGATTCTTCAAATAATTACATGAGGAGTTACGTAGTCCAGAGAAGGTAATTTTTAATACATCTTGGAATACCCAGGGCTGGAATGTGCTTTGTTGCACTGATAGTCAAAATGAGATGTAAAACAACTTACTTAAATAAGCACAAAGACCTTACCCTGTCATTGATTTATTCAATGTACCAGAAATGCTGATACAAGACTCAACTAATAATACATGAAGCATTATAACTTCAAGGAAAGGAGGCCTTGCCAAATAAATCTGGTTTTGCTATTTGAATGTATTACAAGTTTGGCTTCTAAAGGACCTGTACAGATGCAATATATTTTCACAGGAGAGGATTTACCCATTATATTCTCATTAGCCAGTTACCACTATATGACATAAATAAAGCACTTTGCAGTGATTTATTTACAGATCTTTTGCAGCTCTTACAGGGTAGGCTCTGGATGACTGGCAGCTTTCAAAAAGCACTCACTGGTGCAGAAAGGCACAAGAAGGAAAACAGTGATGGAGAGTAGTGAACCTCCTCATGGAACTCTCTGTGTAGTGTTGCAAAGGTTCAGTGAAGAATTCAACATAGGTTTGTTTCTCTCAATTTTAGAAATGGTATTAAAGATCTGGAGAAAGCAAAGAAATCAGCCATAAAAAAAGACTGAAGTACAGTATTTGGAGAAGCTCAGCAGAGTTCTACCTGTTTAACTGATTTAAAAATCAAGATGAGGAGGGCCTTTACTGAGTTGAATAATATCTGCATATTAAAAACCAGGGGTGCTAAAGTACTCCTTAATTTAATAGAGGGAGAACCACATGTACGAAAGCCAATGGGTATAAACTGAAGCTAAATACATTAAAACTGGAAATGAGGCATAAATTTTTAACTGTGCAAGAAAATTTGCATTGGCAGTGAATTTTCCATTTTTTTGATTTCTCCAGTTTGAGAGCAGATGTCTTTCTGGAAGAGTCTTTAATCAAAAAGAAGCTGCCAGGCTCCATAGAAAGCTCTTCAGAGGAAATGCAAAGAGCCATATTATGCAACATGCAGAACCAAATAATTACCACAGTCACAAGCTCAGTGGATAATTCAGGTTTTAAGGGACTTCAGAAGGTCTCTAGTTCAGCCCCCTACTCAGAACAGGGTCAACTTAATCTCAGAGCAGGTTGCTTAGAGCTCTGTCCAGTTGAGTACTGAGAAAACTCCAAGGACAGAGATAGCACAGCCTCCATCTTCATGGGAAGAAGTTTTTCCTTATATCCAGTCGTATTTGCCCTTACAGTGTTTAAACAATTTTGGGAACTGGGGGAGTTAATTAAAAGATACTAGATTTAGAAAGGAAAAGCCTAGTAAAAACCAGCTTCTAAACCAAACTTTGGTACTACACAGCCTAGAAGAAGTCACTGAAGTTTCTGTAAACTCATAATTGAACTGCATGACTCAACTTAGTGAATGGGTCCTAATAATATTGGTTTATCAAATGTGAGTCAATTATGATTCCCTTCCCTCTTCTGCAATCCTCTGTCCTTCCTCCTGTGTCTCCCCAATTGCAAGACCTACCACTCATGATTTTTATCCCTGCAATAGCCTGCAGTATTCTCCTTGCTCTCCTCATAAGTGTTACTGACACCAGTGTCCTCTGCTGCTCCACACAAGGCCATGTTCACATGTCCATCCAGTCAGGTGAGAGGAAACACACACTGTTTGGGAGTTAGGAGATAAGAGTAGGATGGCCAAGCAGGCAGGAAAGGAAAGGTGCTGCCTGCCTGTCCGCCTGCCTACTGTGGCTTGTCTAGCACATGGGCAAAGCTCTGCAGATTGCTCTTTAGCCTGTGCATTGTACAGGTTCAGAGCAGTGCCTCTGAGAAACCTAGTCCACCCGACCTTCCAGGCTTTTGAGGTGGAAGAGCAGAAAGTCAGGAAAGCTGACAGAACACTGCTCACTCTAATGAGGTGAGAGCATGGACATCAGGTCATGCTGGGGAGAATTGGTCTGTGAAGGCTTGAAAGTGCTTTTAGAATCATAGGGCCTACAGAAAACTTGCATTAGAGCTTGTTCTCATGTTAGAACAGACATCCAAACGGACTTTGTTATAAAGAGGCAAATACTCAGACTATGGTCACCTGAACCACAAAGAGTCAAACTGTTCCTGATGGAACAACGTTTATGCTTTCCTAAATCTGTAATTCAGTTTTGGATGCCCATTTTCAGATGTATCGCACTTCAACTTACACAGATTTAGGGTCTGAAGAAATCAAGGTGAATTTAGTAACTGATTGTCTTCAATATTTTGTCTTCAATATTTAAGACAGACATTAATAGGCTGAACAGGAGACAAATACAGCATGTAGAAGCACTGACTTAAAAAAAAATCACTTCCCAAATATTAGTGCTAACTATGTGCTCAGCTGCACAGGGAAACTAAATAAAACAGCCACCTCTGAAGAGCATTTGATAATAGCCTCTTTTATATACATTCCTACTCCAAAACACAGGACTAATCTGAAGAGTGACTGCACTTTAGATTGACAGACGATGTGAATTCATTATCACTTTAAAGTGCAGACAAGCTCTAAATGTTAACTATCAGGATGTGTCTACAGCTAATCCATAAACCCATGTGCTGCTCCTGACAGTGCCATTGCTGTGATTCCTCACCCACCTCTCCCATTTCCTGCAGCACCTATGTGGCATCTTGTTTTAGACCCAAACCACTTTGAGTAAGGACAGTGTTTTGCCATTTGCTTAATAGAGGCTCTGGTGCAATTTAAAGAATGGAAAGAATAAACACATAATAGTATTTCAGACAACAATCACCAACTGTGAGCTCAACTCTAGCAGGACTCGTTAAATTATAAATAATGTACACTCATCAGAAATCCAAATGACATATATTATAGATCAGAGACAATACCACCCTACTCTAAAGCAAAAACCCTCCACTGACATTGCAGGGTTCGTGTGATATTACCAGGTGCAACACAACACCACGCCACTGGGAAGGTGCATCCTGTATTGCCACAACTACAGCTTCCAGTCTATTTTCCAGTTAAAGGTGAAAGAACTGGATTGGTACCCAGAATAGCATGCAGCTAATTATGAAATCTAATGCTTCTTTAAAGCCTTCCAAATCTTACAGGTTCTTGATATTTTAACTAAAGCAGCAGCATATGAACCTGAAAACCCATTAACCATCTGCACCAACACACAGCGCCAGCATGGAAATGACTTTTTGCAAATTCCTTCTATTCCTCATGAAGTATTTATGATGATACAACAGCAAAGCAGGAATCTCACAGCAGCAACGGTGAATTCCAGGCCTGTGGAAAAGAAGGATTCACTGTATTCTGACAGGAGGTGGCTTACTTTGAGCAGTTTCATCAACCCTTCAAGCTGCACCATCAGTTCTCTTCTGCTTTCTTGAAGAGCAGACATTCTCTGTTCCAGTTCATCCTTTCTCTGTCTGTACAAGTTACATGAAAGAAAGAGTCAGAAAATAAACGTTGGTTATTTCAAAACCACTTCAGGAAATTCACCCATCCAACCATGTCTTTGGTTTTCATCACTCTCCCCTGCTTCCAATTGAAGACAGTACAATGACCATGAAACCTATGTGTGACTATCAGGCTGTTCACTTAAAATCCAGGAACCTGCCCTCAGCACCTTGGTAGTATGCAGCCCTTTTCAAAAGCACTGCATTTTGAGAAAAAGAGCCTACTTCACTCTTCCTTTTAAAAGCTCTCTTAACGTCAGCTCCAGGCACCCTGCAGAGCTTTCAGACAAGCAAGAATGAATGATGGGAGGAAAGACTGGGGAAAAAAAAGGAGAAGAAAGGGCTGCAGGTGTTTGGGAAGGAAAAGCTATCACCTGTCTGGATGGAGACTAAGCAGAGCTATTTCTGTCCAAGAACGTGACACACTGTCTTTGACATATTTGCTGTACCAGAACCCAGGTAACAACAAAAGGACGTAATAAGTGACCTTCCATTTCCTTGACATCACAAACCCACTGTGCTCCTACTGATGCGTGTCTGTGAGATATTTAAGGCAATATCACTGTTTGGTTTTATTTCACATTTAAAAACAAAGAAGGGACCAATATAAAGAGAAATTCAAGGACGAACATCAGCATGTCAGCAGTTCAGTTTCTTACATGATTTAAGAAATGCTGGTCCCCACAAATCCCAGTTATAGTAATGATAAATGACTGTAAGAAAAATAAAAATATTAGAAAGGCTTATTTATTTATCTACAGTTATTTTTGTGGACATCTGAATGTCTGAATCCAAAGTTAAAGGCACCACATATTATAGACTGTATTTTTAGGTGTCTTGGGTTATATCTTTATTGTCATGTGATATACTATGGATAAATCATTCTGGGAATTTTAATAACCAACTAGTTGCAGATACACCAACTGGACATCATAATATGGAAAAGAAACAGACCATTTACTCAGACTGAAAAAGGTCTTGCTGTCTTTTTGTACACCATAAGTGTACTCCCCAACCACAAAACTGCTAAGACTACGTAACAGAATTAACTTGTTTCTATACTGGTTCTTAAAAGGGCAGAGACTGTGAAGTACCAACAGTCCTGGGTATTTCTTTCCACATCATTTTGTATTTTGCAGAATGTGGTTATCAAATGCTGAAACATATTACAAAAATAAGGTGATAAAGAGAAGATTACACATGCCTGGTCACTTAGAATGTGTTAAAAACCCACCACAGACATAGCTTTATCAATCTATACCATCCTTTTTCTGTCTCTAGGTCAGTTCAAAGTCTGTAGATTTTATTCCATAGTTATTTCATAGAATCATAAAATCATAGAATGGTTTGGGTTGGAAGAGACCTTAAGGCTCATCCAGATCCAACCCCACTGCCACAGGCAGAGACACCTTCCACTAAACCAGGTTGCTCCAACCCCTGTCCAATCTGGCCTTGAAAATTAGTGTGAACATTATTTAATATAACATTCTGGTTAACGACTACAAATAATGTAAAAATCAATATATTAAAAACTAATGGAGAATCAACATCAATGTGTATATCTGATCTTGGTTGATATTATTCAATCTCCTGTTCAACCACTTCCACTGAAGAAAGAGGAGGTACTGCTTGTCAGTGACAAAGGGTGTTAAATGTGAGTTGAGATTCAGAGCAGCCTTGCAGAGAAAGACTTGAGAGTGGTGGTCGATGAGAACATGAACATGAGACGGCTTCAGTGTGCGCTTGCAGCCCAGAAAGCAACCGTAACCTGGGCTGCATCAAAAGGAGCGTGACCAGCAGGTCAAAGGAGGTGATCCTGCCCCTCTACTCTGCTCTTGTGAGACCTCACCTGGAGCATTGTGTGCAGTTCTGGTGTCCTCAACATAAAAAGGACATGGAGCTGTTGGAACAAGTCCAGAGGAGGCCACGAGGATGATCAGGGGACTGAAGCATCTCCCGTACGCAGACAGGCTGAGAAAGTTGGGGCTGTTCAGCCTGGGGAAGAGAAGGCTGCGTGGAGACCTCCTAGCAGTCTTCCAGTATCTGAAGGGGGCCTATAGGGATGCTGGGGAGGGGCTCTTCATTAGGAACTGTAGTGACAGGACAAGGGGTAATGGGTGCAAACTTAAAGAGGGGAAGTTTAGATTGGATATAAGGAAGAAATTTTTTCCTGTTAGGGTGGTGATGCACTGGAATGGGTTGCCAAAGGAAGTTGTGAATGCTCCATCCCTGGCAGTGTTCACAGCCAGGTTTGACAGAGCCTTGGGTGACATGGTTTAGTGTGAGGTGTCCCTGCCCATGACAGAGGGGTTGGAACTTGATGACCTTAAGGTCCTTTCCAACCCTAACTATTCTACGATTCTATGATGCTATGATTCTATTTTTAAAAGACCAGAACAGATAGGACAGCATCTAGGCACAAATGGCGAGATACAGTCTGAGGCAGACGCCTGGGGCACTGGAACTGGTGCATTAATGAGCATCCTCCTTGCAGCAGAGGCAGCCAAACACATCTGTATTACAAGGCAGGGACCTATAAGGACAGTGGGTACAGCTGCATTTCCACCAAGGTTACGCTTGGCAGCAGCGTGGCAGAGCTGACTCATCTCCTCAGGCTGTGTTTGCAGATTTTTAAACCTGGGACACGTTGATTTTTCATGGATTACATTTCTCATGTTTCACATCCTAAATTCTACACAGCAGCTGAAACTGTCTGGAAATCTGCTTATATATAATCAAAGGCAAAGTCATCATGTGCTGCTCACAGGCTTGGGAAAAGTCTCCTTGTTAGCTGTGACCTTGTGAAGTACTTTCATATCACAGATAACTTGCTAACTGTGATCATCCACTGTGATGCTACACAGTCAAGACAAATCATGTGCACTTTGAATTTATTAATGTGATACTTGGTGGTAAGAAAGCTAACACTAGTTCAATTTAAAGCACCAGTTAAACTACATGAATCAGTGTACCCCAGCCTGCACGCAGAGATGCAGAGGACTTACGGAAAACTTGACAGCAAGCTAAAGGGATAGCTGGAGGTTTGGCAAACCTGCTTTATGGAGATACTGAAGAAGTTCAAGCTATTTATGAATGATAAGTTAAGAATCAAAGTCTCTAAACATTCACACACAAATGAGGAATTTTGAAAAAGACCTTTTTAGCTCAGTAGACAAAAGCATGGAGAAAGACAAGGTCTGGAAAACAGCACTAGACTTATGAAGGTTAGAAATGACGTGCACATTTTCAGTCCTCTGAGCACAGACAAAGCACAGAAGTTCACTGATGATCACATTAGCAGTGTCAGGGGACATGGTATTCTTTCCACCTCTAAAATGAAAGCTTGAACATCTGTCTTACGTGGCTGCTGTAGCTGAGTTTTTAAATGGGTTCTGCAGGAGCACAGGAAGGAGAAATTTCCCAGCCCGTGTTATATAGGAGGCCAGACTGGACAAGCATGATGAATTAACAGGCTTCACGTGCTTAATTCAATCTTCTTTTCTTTTTCCACAACATTCAGCTTTTTTTTTTTCTTTAGCAAAATATGGGCCATCTCATTCGTCCTGGTTAGCTGTTTTGTTCCCAATAACCTGTATTTTTGGAGCAACATCTAGGGACTGAAAACTCTATCACTGCTCTTGAGATTACCCCCTTACTTTAAAAGGCATATGCTGTATTTGTGGTGAATGTGGCTGGTTTCCAGTTTAAGCTCTTGGTTCTTATATCTTTGTCTGTTGGGTCACACAGCACACCAAGTTGACCCACAATCTCTTTTTTCTCCACTGCTTACATAACATTTGTGGGCATCTTCTGCATCCTGTGTGGTTTTTATAAACGTTAAAAAATATATACATAGCCATATAAAGCATAAAGCAAGAAAATTTATAAGCCATTAGGCAACACAGTGAAAAGTATCAGTGAGATATCAAAATGTGCTATAATGTAGCAAATTCTGTATGAAAAAGGCAATGAAAGAGGTTGAAAGCCTCAGATTTTGCAATATGGGGCTGGATGAAACCTTGCAGATGCCGCCTGCTATTGCAGTAGCTCCATCCCAAGACCACTGCACTTTTACAGAAAACCATTAAATGTTCTTGGGAAAACAACAGCCGTGCCACATCCAAAGCACGCAGCAAAAGTTTACCCTAAGGAACAAAACACAAGGCAGTTTGCAAGGAGCTGCTGCTGCCAAGAGTTTGAATTTTAGAACCTACTTCAGATTACAGATGGCAATTTTGAAAGTTGTGCTCTGAATTAACTGGTAATAGAAGATGAAATAAAATACAGCCAGAGAATGCCCCTGTGACTACCCGAACTATGAAACACTTCATAATACTGACAATATCTCCCTGTCACTTCAAAATGCAAACTTCATCATAGATGCTTTGAAGATTGTTCTCCAACTTTGGATGTACATCTGACTATCCACAGGTACGAACTTCCATAGTTTCACTGTCTAATCAAATAACTGACATTTCTCTTCAGCTCTATTCCTTTGGACAATAAATGACAAGCACTTAATGCAATTAATGTTATTTTTTTTTCTATTGGTTTCTTCTTTACAAACAGTTTTCTGAACCATGCAAATAGAATTAATTTGAAGAGACATTTTTAGAATCCCAGAATCCCAGGTTGGATCAAGAATTATTTGGTCCAGCCTTTTCTGGCAAAGCAACTTTCTTGGAAAATAGATTTTTATTTACTTCTAAATCCACTCGAAAAAAAGGCAAATTGCAATAAGTTGTAAGTCTTTGGCATTCAGCATTGTAAGTAACACTCTAAGGCTACTGAAGATACGCGTTTCCCAGTAACAGCCATCATGTTCACAGAGCAGACACACAGGCTGACTGACCCAGGTACCGAACACACATGAGCCTTAGCTATTTCTTTTACCGTAGAAGCCTGAGTTCAGCCAATAATGTTGGATTCTGCTGAGCTTTTTCAGGGGTGGGTTGAGAGGCTTGTTCATGTTCCAGTCTGAGACGCTGAATTTCTTGGAGTATCTCTCTATAGAAATGACAGAGGGAAGATTAAAGAAAATAAAGGTCAGTCTCTACATCACTCTTACACACTGTTACAGCCCTTCAAGCACCCTGTCTGCCAATCTGCAGCCTAAGGACAGCAAATTTGTTCACGTATGACTGGCAAAGATTCAAAACAGTAAGTTAGGGCAGTCCTATGAATTTCTGTAATATACAAAGGAGATTACTTAAGAAGAAGTATGAAATCACTTGTGCCATGCACTGGCAAAGTCTCTCCAAAACCTTTTTATGCAGAACAGGCCCAGAGACTGTTCTAAGAGGAAAAAAGTCCCATTTTCAGCACAATCTGCATTGCACAGGCTGTAGGAAATGCTTTGAAGCAGCACCACAAGCATTGGCAGCCATGCCAGCACGAGTTAGCTTCCCACTCATCTTTCCAAGGGCCCCTGGCAGGTCAGCAGGAATAAGGAAAATAAGAGCTCACAGTAACAGAGACAAACTCACGAGGTCCCACAAAGGGAAGGCGATCAGCCAGCAGCCCAATTAAGGCCGCTGTGTTCTGTGTAGCTGGAGGCAAGAGAACTGACGGCCAAGGACTCACTTATTAAAATGGAAATGAAATCCTTCTGAGAGTGAAGATTATAATCTCTGACTCTCCCACCCTGCTCTCTAAAACTGCTGAGCTGCTCTCCTTGCAAGGCTTCATACCAGCACTGATTGAGATCTCCCTTATCCATGTTCTCGATGAATAATTTCAGATACCCGCAGGGTCTCTTGGTAGAGTATTGAAGCTACAATGGTGCAAGGATTGAGCTATGCCTGTGCTCTCCAGGAACTGGTTCTCTTCCAAACTAACCTGAAGAAGTGTTTTTACCTGGTGTGCTGAGGGTGTGTTGGCAAGGGACCATGCAGGCAGCAAGCTCATGCATGCCAGCTAGGTGCAGCTGGAGCAGAGGGAGACCCAAGCAAGGCTATGAAGAGAGCACAGCACCAGGCACTCAGACAGGCTCCGTGAGTAACTGAGGCACTGCCTATGCTGAACAGCACATGGGGTTCACAAATGCTCAACTGCATGCTCTTTAGAGCTGCACCTGCTTAACCAGAAAAACATGACCACAAAATGTAGGTGCTGAAGGAGCAGATAAGTGCAAATGAAGCATTATGTTAAAAAAAGAGTATGCTCTTCCTAACAAGCCTTCTGGAGCAAGAAGAATCACAGAATGGTTTGGGCTGGAAGGGACCTTAAAGCTCATTCAGTTCCAAGCCCCCTCCCATGGGTAGGGTCACCTTTCACTAGATCAGGTTGCTCAAATCCCCATCCAACCTGGCCTTGAACACTCCAGGGATGGGGCAGCCATAAATTCTCTGGGCACCCTGTGCCAGGGCCTCAGCACCCTCACAGGCAACAACTCTTCCTAAGAGCTCATCTCAGTCTCCCCTCTGTCAGTTTAAAGCTATTCCCCCTTGTCCTGTCCCTACAGGACCTTGTCAAAAGCCCCTCTACAGGTTTCTTGTAGCCCCTTTAGGCACTGGAAGCTGCTCTAAGGTATCCCTGTAGCCTTCTCTTCTCCAGGCTGAACAAGTCCAGCTCTCTCAATCTGTCTCCATACAGAGGTGCTCAGCTCCATGACGTCACTCCAACAGCTCCACATCCTCCTTATGTTGGGGCTCCTAGAGCTGGATGCAGGACTGCAAGGAGGGGGGTCTCACAAGAGTGGAGTAGGGGGGAAAAATCCCCTCACTCAACCTGCTGGTCATGCTGCTGGTGATGCAGCTCAGGACATGGTTGTGTTTCTGGGCTGCACAGTTCCAGGTCATGTCCAGAAGAAGGAAACCATCTCCTAAGATCATCTCTTCTTTCTTCCAGGCCTCTCAGCTTCTTCAGACTTTTTTCTTTTTTTGTTTGTTTCTCCAGACTTTCAGAATGGAAAAAATCCTCCCTTATTCTTCTCAAGCTGAATTTACCCACCCCAGCTTTCCAACCTGCTCGCTCCACGACATTGCAGCTGATTTATCTCCCTGCTGCCACCTGAATGGCTTGCCCTGCTGTGAGATGTCTGCTAGGTTTGCAGACAGCAATTCAAGATTGCAGTGCAGCTCCTGATGCTCAGTTAAGATGATTTTAAGAAGACCAGTTAAGATCAACCTGCTCCCTGGGGAATAAGGGCATGGCAGCTGCCTCGGCACTGAGCTAATTTGTTAATGAGGCAGCTACACCTTTCAACAAAAGATCTAGGAAAACAATCTGGTTAATACAATACAAAAGGTTAAAACCAACAAAGCACAAGGACTGAAGGCTCTTCTTGCCTCAACTGTTGTTACTAAAACAGTGCTGATCAAAGCTTGCTTTTTACCTGTTTTTGTTTTCCAGCTCTGCTATCAGCTGTCTTTGTTGTTTATTTGCATCAAAGCTGAAACCCAGGTCTGCCGGAGGGCGAGGCTGGTGGAGGAGGAACAGAGAAAAATGAGACAAAATATTCATTACCTGTCAACCCCATAAAAACAGTTTGGATCCCACCCCGTTGTTCCTTGATGCTGTGGTACGATACCTACAGTCCAGGCTGTGAGAGCAGCTGTACTGAGATGGACTATGAGAACACATTGGTATGTGGTTTATGGACACCTTGATCTGATCTCAGAGTGGGAGGGTGCTGAAAGGGTGACCTGGCTCATCATCATAGGGCTGAAGAACTTTATTTGCCTTTTTTTTAAAGACCTTAAAAAAAATAAATCTAGCCCCAAACCACCATACCCACCTGTTCCCAAAGCACCGACAGGCTTCTTTGGGAAAAGATGCAGTTATACCTTTTGTCATAAAGTCTTCTAGCAAAGCATTGACCTTCCCCTATGTCAGCTAGTAAAGGCCACGGTGCCTTTGCCTCTCGGAATGTACTTGAGAAATGGGGTGTTTTCTGACAAAACAGAGCCCTTGTGCTCTGCTTTTACCTTTTTGTTTTCATCTCTTGAGATTTCAAGATTGCACATATTTTACCACAACTTTATCAGAAGGACCTCAGATTGGGATATTGTTTTTAGAAGATGCTTTCACAACCAGTTTTAGAAACTATTTGGGTAGTAAAACAAGTCGGATGAAGAGCTTGGTATCCACCAATGCTCCTGCAGACAGGGTGAAAAGTGACAGTTTCAGGCGGAAGGGGACAGACACTACCAGGGTTCCAGTTTTGTTTTGCTGCGAGTATCTAGAGCGAGCCTTGATGGGCTTAAAGCACAGATAGTACTTCTTTTCTTCAGGCAAAACCCCCATGGTGGGTGGGTTTGCATGTGGTGAATAAGCCTGGCTTGACTCACACCTACAAGCTGATCTTCTCTGTCCCCCTAGGTGATGTGACAGCAACTCATGAATCTACTACTGACGTGGAAATTTCCTGTGTAAAAACTGCTTGATGAGGCAGGTCCCAGGCAAGAAGAATCAAAGCTGGGGTAATTCAAATGAACAGTGTGAAAAATAAATCAACACAGAAACTCATCTCATCTCATCTCATCTCATCTCATCTCATCTCATCTCATCTCATCTCATCTCATCTCATCTCCTCATCTCATCATCTCCTCCTGATGTCTGGAGTAGGTGCAGAGTGCAGGCAGCAGCATGGCCACCACTCTTTCCATCTTGGGGTAACCTGAACAGTCTTGATGTAGGTAACACCAATATGACCTACTGGTTTCTCCAAAACAGTGTGTCACAAAGCGGAGGTCCCATGGCCTCTTCCTGCATCCTGGTACAATCAGTTTCACCTGCTGTCTCAGGAGCTTCTGGAGGCTCTGGGGTTTTTGGAGATCCACCTAAAGTGCATGAACCCTTGTTCTGCTGCAAAGTAGGGCTGTGCCTATAAAAACACATTCTTCTCCTTAATCCCTTTCTTCAGAAATCCTGTCCAAAGCCTGAAATCACCCTCATGACCTAAAGTACTTGAGTCCTCAGGAGCAAAGACAACACTGCAGAGAACTCAGAGGAGAGACATTCCTCATGCTGCTAGTGTTCAAACATCACTACTCAAGAGGTCTTTTGAAAACTGCACAGTGGCTATTTTGTATGACAAATATTTGTTCAATTGCTTGAAGAGTCCATTCAAGTTCTTACCATAACTCAGAATCACGGAGTTATTGGAGTTAGAAAGGATGTTTTGAAAAGGTCTAATGCAAAATACCTCCTCAAAGCAATGCCAACTACAGCAGGTTGCTAAGGAGGTTGTCCAGCTGAGCTCTGAATAACTCCAAGGATGAAGACTCCACAACCTGCTGGGGTGACCTGTTTCAGTGTTTGAGCACTTGCACCATAAGAAGTATTTTCTTTTTATAAGTGGCAGTGAGCTAGTGCCCGTTGCCTCTTGTTCTGTCACAGCACCACTGAAGGGACTCTCTCTGCCTCCACTGTACTACTTGCAACCATTGTATATTAATACAATCCCCCCCACCCCAAGTCTTCTCAAGGCTAGGCAGCCTAGAGAAAAAAAATCAAGCTCCTGATTCTCCACTAACACCTGAACCCTTCAGCTTCTTAAACTTAAAAGGCACCTGATGTTCAGACTGATAGTTTGTGCAGGGGATGCATATGCTGACGGAGTAAAGAGCATCAGGCAGAGGCACTGGAATTTGATTACCCATATTGCGAGATGTTTAATAGGGCTCTTGCCTTATTTTTAGCCCAGACTAACCAGCTCTCTCAAGCAATTCTCAGCATGGGATTTACTGTAAGCAAATAACTATATGCAGCAGGTGGTTTGTATGCAGCTGGAGGGTGAGAGCGCTCAGTATGATAGCTGTAGGCATCAGGAGTTTTTAATGACGGCTATATACAAAGCCAAAGTGTCTATCATATGCTCAGCTGTTGAGAAAGAGCACTGACCTCTCACCTGATCTATACTACAGTACTCGGGAGAGAGGTGTTGAAGCTCTTGCATATTCAAAAGTCTATCAAAGAGACACATGAGATAGTACTGAGCCTGAAAATACAACAGGTACCTGTCTAACTGCTGCTGCAGTTGTCCAGAAAGCATCTGACACCAGATCTAGCTATATCTGACCTTGAATGGCTAATAAGACACAGCTCCTCTGCCACATTCCCCAAGAGGCATCCTGGGAGGCAGCCAGCTCCATCTATCCTGCCAAAGCCCAGCTGCAGGTAGCAGTGCAGGATGCAGTGGTGGTCAGGAGGCAGCCCTGGCATTCTGGTTCATGCTCTCTGGGTTGGGTTTTATTAAAAAAAAAAAAAAAAAAAAAAAAAAAAAAAAAAAAAAAAAAAAAAAAAAAAAAAGCAATGGTGGTCTAATATTAAAAAATATTAACTGCCCAAGACCTGGAATTTACAGCCTTGGGATAAAAGCTCCTATTAGAAAAGAGACTGAAGACAACACAGACGGATGCTTTGAGTAGCCAGGGCAAGATGAAATGCATCAGAGTACTTAGATCTCATCACTTAAACAAACCTGAGGCAGTATCAGACCTTTTGTGTTCACCTCTGAAAACACTAACTTTTATCAGGGGACAGTCCAGATGCTGGAAGAGGCTGTCCATAAACCTTACACCTAGAAACAATGTAAGGAGGAACTAGAAACTACAGACCAGCCAGCTTAATCTCAGATCTTGGTGAAAAATCACTAAATAAAGCCACTTGTTAACACTTATAGGATAGGCTAAGTAATAGTCTACATGGAGTTTATAAGAACAAATCATGCCAAAGCAAACTACTCTCTTTCCATAGTGAAAAGTTAAATCCTATGTACAGAAGAGACACTATTAGCCCAATACACTTTCACCTCAGCAATGTTTATGACATCTTTTTGTGGGGTTTGACAGTTTTTCTCTTAGATTTAGTACCATTCAGTATTTTCATCAGTATCAAAAATGATGGAATAAAGTATTTACTTCTTACATCTGCAGACTCTATCAAACTGCTATTGCTTTATATGGCAAGATAAGATATAAAATATACTAAAATACAAAATTATTTAAAGAAATCAGAGAAATGGTTTGAAAAATAGGTTGCAATCTATTAAGGCAAATGCAATAATGATGTTAATAAAGATATTGATAATGCTAAAATAATAAGAGTATACAAAATAAGTGATGCAGAATGCAATTGTTCATTATGCACCAACTGATGCTCAGCCAGATCCCTAGCGGTGGCCCTTGGCTGGCTTTCTCCCTGGTTTATATACTGACCATCATATTGCATGGCATTGAGTATCCCTTTGGACATTCAGCTTCTTGTGGCCCCCAACTTCCTCATTCTCAGGGCAGTGTGAGAAGCTGAAGAGTCCTTGACTGCTGCTCAGCAACAACTAAAACATCAGTGCATTACCAACAATGTTTTCATCCTAAATGTAAACCACAGCACTGTACCAGCTACTGGGAAGAAAAGTAACTCTATCCCAGCCGAGACTAAGAGGGTGAAGAAGAATAGTCAGAAGTCTATGACTAATGACAATGAGGAAAGACTGAAACTGAAGAAATGAAAGACTGAAAGAATGAAGAATGAGAGGATACAACAAAAGAAACCTCCAATATACAACACTTGTTACTAAAAGCTAAGCAATACATTGCTAAGTAATATATAGAGATATCCCCTGAGAGAGAAGGATGAGTGGTGGGCTCAAACTGAGCAAAGAAGCACTATATTAGGATGTAGGGAAAACTTTTTATTGGCAGATGAATTTACACAGTGGAACAATTTTCCTTGATGAACTCTGTCTGGTGTGGAGTCACAGAATCATAGAATGGCTTGGGTTGAAGGCACCTTAAATCCCATCCACTGTTTTGGTTTTGTTTTGGTTTTGTTTTTTTTTTTAAATAATTTGGATAAGCACCTGCCCAACAATGGCTTATGCATAGCTAAGCTGACCCACAGAGAAAGTGTCTGTATAGAGGTCCTACCTGGCCTGTCATTATTTGGAACCAGGGAAGCCATTAAGCTGTCAGTACACTCCAGCTTTGCTAATGTGGGTGCAGGCTGCATGTTGGGTATTTACATTTATACAAATCTATGACTTACAGAGAGATAAGGTATATGGTCAAATACTCAAAAGTGATGGACAACGTTTTCTTTCTGCAGAGGATAATGCTGTTTCCAGGTCATTTCCAGCCTCTGCTGACTCCTCACAGGTCACTGCTCCCTTTCAAAGAACAAAAGGGGAAACCATCCCCTAATCAATAAACAAAGCCAGGTTGCTTCTGACTCTATTTAGATTAGGTGCGGAAACACATCACCTTTGGTTTCACAACTGAAACTTCCATAGATTAAAATCTAATGATATTGGAGATCTTCACTATTCTCAGGTGTTTGAACTAGATACACACATGGTTATTTGTATCAACAACTTCGCATGTCTTCTGTTCTGATGGATTTTTTCCTTCTAAACCCCAGAAATTTGACTCCCAGACACCTTTCTGTTCCTGTCACTTCTCAAGCTCTTTGATTACATTTTCTCTATGACTCTTCCTTTTTCTTTTATCATTCTTGCTACCACTCTTCATTCCTATTGCTTTATAAACCTCTAGAAACCTGTGAGAAAATACACCATACTTCATAACAACTAACGAAGTAACCAACCATCACATTCTCAGTTAATCAAGAATGCTGATGGTTTTCTTTTTCAGTTCTTTTCTTGGTTGGAGGAAGTCTTTGTGTTTACACTGCATTTTCAGTAGCTCAAGCATTGTATTTATTTCAAACTGGTTTTTTCTCCAAGAGAAAAAACATTGGAACAGTTTTCCTTGATAGACTCTATCTGGTGTGGAGTCACAGAATCATAGAATGGCTTGGGTTGGGAAGGGACCTTAAATCCCATCCACTGTTTTGGTTTTTATTTTTTCAATAATTTGGATAAGCACCTGCCCAACAATGTCTGTTCCATGGTAGCCTTACATAGCACATTTGTATAGTCTACAGTACAGCACACAATGTTCAGCATTAGTACAAAATCTGACATTCTACTCACAAACTGACATCTTAGTTCCAAGCATCCAGTGTGCTGGTCACCCCTGTATTCACTTATTCTCAGAAGTGGGAAGTCATTTAAGTAACTGAAAATCTCTTCTCAGTTACTTTGCTCACAGGATCGGTAGCCTTAATCTTCCCTTGACTGATCGTTGACCAATAATTCCCCAAGCTTCTTTACAACCTAGTTGTGAGATCTAACTTTTTCTCTGTGACAGGCAAATATCTTGCAGCAGCCCATATAAAAAAAATACAACATCATCATGAAAGAGTTTACAGTGGACACCTGGATCTAAAAAACTTTGTCACTGCCTTTCTCAAGCTTAGATGACTGCAGGTTGCTTTATGGAGTAGCCAATTTAATGAACCCTGGCTCATCATTTGAAGTGATCTCAGGATGTCCATGGACATCTCTTCTGAAAACACCAGGTTTTATGAGAGGAAGCATTACTTAGGCTAAAAGGATTTTCAAGAATTGCTGAGAAACTGGACATCGTGTGGGGCCTGCTATTGATGTAAGAGTTTCAAATGAATATCATATGGGTAATGCATTACCTCTTGTGGATGCGAGTATTTCAAAAGCATCTTCTAGATACAATTATTTAATAATTCTAAAGTTTGAGGTATCATTCAAATGTGCAAATACCACTCTGGGCTTCAAGCTGGACATTGGAAGGACAGTCTAGCTTTAGTGAATGAACTCTGGAACACATGGAAGAAAACCTAACTGTAGTCACTGTTCCCATTTCTACCCAGCATTCTATTAACACCAAATTGTTACTGTTATTGGCTTTGGACGAGTTTTGAGTGTATAGTACAGGATTGCAATGCCAAATGCTATTCTCATAAATTCAGGGAGACAAGAATTCATTAGCGCATTTTCATGCTACTATTTACCTTGATGAGAGATGCATGTCCTCTCCGTGAAGATATATGTGATTCTTAAAATCTCTGCACTTAAAAGACCCCAACAACCCAAGTCATTCATTTACTAGGCAGTGCTCTTATGCTTGCACTCCATCTTATTGGACAGGTAGGAATGACTTGTGTCTTTCAGGATTTATTACTGTCATTCCTTTCTTTATAAAGCATAGCAGGTTCAGCTCCCCACCTGCTCAGCAGCACTGAACACCAGTGCTACAGCCCCTTTCTATGCAAGCTTTGCAAAGACTTCCTGCTACAAACAGAGCACAAAGACTTTGTCGGGGTCAACAGCATAAGATGTCAGGCCTTCAAAACGACTACATCTGGTTTACTTGTTCTTTTAAAATTTAAAAATATTTATTAAATAATGCCTAAAGCCTGAAAGAAAAGTTACATGAAAGGAATACTACAAATATTATTTAGCTTGCAGGCAGCTTTAACGAGATCAGATGATGACAGGCTTTTAGCAGTGCTTAATGTTAAGGGAAGAAGAGCAACCACATAGTTTTCATAGAAGAGCCAAGTGGGCAAGAACATAATTACCGTAACTCATCCACATAACTCAACCTAATTATCCACTCATCCATAATGGGAGTATTATTTTATATTTATTAGGTGCTCGTGTTCTTCCTAGCAGCAAGGCTGCACAGGTCAGCAGAGTCCTGCCAGGAGTGCACAGTCCCTGTGGACCTCTGTTCCTGCCACGTGCTGCTGCCTACCATGGTGGGTCATCTCCATCAGAAGTCATGGGGAAGCAGCAGGCACATCTGGCTTGCAGGTCAGATACCAACCTGCTCACGTTCATCAGCAGAAACTCAGGAGGATCTGGAAGTGTGTTAGCAGAAGAAAATGGGGGGGGGGGAAAGAGGTGAGGTAGAGCAGGTAGGAGAGGATATAAAGGAGATACTGGCTTGGAGAAAGGGAGGTGCTGTGTAGGACACTGAGAACAGAGGGCCTAAGATTGCTTTATATTTATATATATGTCTGTATACACATATATTCACCTAAACCCCATGTAATCACTCCTTAAAAGTATGCAATCACCTTATATGCAGGATTACCTGTATTCAGTTATATACTTAGGGCAGTATTGAGGCAGAATCTGAAATGCATGTGGAAGGGATTTTGTAGGGAAGGGGGATGGGGACACAGGAGATCATTTCCAGCCCCTGCTTCTATCAAAAATGTGATGATTGATAAGAAATACCAGGTTATTTCTTACCTCTGACCAATAATCTGAACAAATCAGCAGAGGGAGACAAACAGATGGAGCTGTAAACTTGAAAGTTGGGATTTAAACAAAATTTGGCTTGCTTTGCATGAATTTCTTCTCTTTATTCATCTGGTTGCCTTCTGCTTTTCTCTCTTACGCTTTCTAACTAACCAGTCTGGTGGAGGCAGCCAACAGTTATTTTAACGCACAGCACTCTGCTGTGACCAAACCGGTAGACCACGCAACAGCCCCGAGCAACTTAAATTCAATAAAAGGGATTTTGTCTTCTGAAGACCGGCTTGAAGAAAACAAGAGTGGCCCAGTCAGGGCTTGTTTGAGTGAATACAGGCTCAGCTGCTGTCTAGAAGTGCGTAATTGCACTGGTTGCATGCCATCAGCCCCTGCTGCACTACTGAGCAACTTGCATGTATCAAAAGACAAATGATGCATTCTCCTTTCTTCTCCTCCCTCCCCACTGATTTTTATTCTTTAAGAAGAAACAGACTTGGATTTCAAGAATTAGCTCTGAGATCTGCCTCAAATTATTTTGTCCCAAGACTTCAAGCGAAGGCATTTTCCCTAAAAAATGATGCAATGTATTTGCATTCATATGACAAGTGACATTTATCATAGTAACAAGCCTGCAGAAGGCAGTTCTAACATTCTACCTAATTTGAGAAAAAGTAGAAACTGATGGACTGAGTCAGATCCATTGCCTCACAGCCCAGCATAAATTTCCAGTAACGACCACTGCCAACTGCTTCAAAGAAAAGAGTACGAAACTTTGCATTAGGCTGTTGTGGTTTGAATAGTCTGTATCTGGGATTGTCTTAATTTCTAGCAGTTAGAGCATGTTAAAGAATGAATCACGTTAGATCTCAGAGGTAGGGCTGGAGAGGACATCAAGAAATTATTTTGTTCACATCAACCTCTCTCAAGTATCCCCAGCAGATACTGGTCTATCTTGGTTTTAAAATCTCTATTGACAGACATTCCATAACACCTTCATGGTGCTTGTTTCCATTCTACACTTTTATTAAGGTCCAAGTTCATCAAAAAGGTACAGATGAGAAGGAACCTTTGCAGATTTCTAGTCCACATGCCAATTCACATTAGGTTGCTCAAGAACTTGTCTAGTTGAGCTCTGAATGTCTCCAAGGAGGAATATTCCAGTCCTTCTCTGGACAACCTCTTGGACAACAATATCTGACTATTATCATGGTGAATTTTTTTTCTGAATTTATAGTTGGAATTTCCTTTTGTGCAACTTCTGTTTCTGCTGTCCTTTCACTGTGCACTTTTGGTGGGTTGGCCTTGGCTGTGCAACAGGTCCCCTATGTCTGGCTCATCAGGTTGCTGCAGACAGCAGTAAGATCCACCTTTGCTTTCTCTTCTCCAATCTGAACATATCCAGCTCTCTCAGACTCTCCTTGTATGTCGTGTACTACAACCACCAACCATCTTAGTGGTCTCTCCTGCCCTTGCTCCAGTATGCCCATGTCCTTGCACTGCAGAGCCCCACAACAGGCACGGTACTGCTGATGTGGCCTCTGAACATTGGAGGATCACTTCCCTTGGCCAGAAATACGTATTTCCTGAGCTTCTAATACAAGATTTTTAACAGCCTCCAGGCAGCTCACGGGCTTCCTGCATTTTGGACTGATGTTTTTAGGATTTTTTCTAATAGTTTTTACACAGTTCCCTTTCTTGAATGAATATCTGTGTACTGGATTTATTTGGTATGCCCTCTCCTGCTTTTAAAGCTAAGTATGTGATAGTTACCACCACAGACCAGCTAGCACAGTTAACACCACTCAAACTCATCCTGATGCACCACTCCAGACCAAATCCAGAAGTGCACCTTTCTGAGGATTCTAAAACGAGTTGTTCACAGCAGCATCATTTATTGCATTCCAGTGTTTCTGAATTTCCCTCTGAAAAGGCCTAGGTTTAGTTCCTATGTGGGCAGCTGAAATCTCCCACTGTTCCTTACCTGTCCTAAATTTGCAGCTTGCCTTATCTCACTTAACATTTCCTGCTCACTACCAACAGCTAATCAGGGTGTTGGTATTTATTTACTAAGAATTTGGAATTTCAGACCATAAGTTCTTCCCTTTTTCTGTGATATCTTAATGCTGTTACACCATGTATTTCCATCATGTACACCATTCCCTTGCCTTTACATCCTACTGTGTCATTACTGTAAAGCTGGTAGCCTGGCTACCATACACTCAATGAACATCTTTCTCCTGCTGGACCTCTGAGATGTTTATTATATTGGGATTTTCATTTCATGTTCCCTATTTTAATTTTATATGAGAAGAAACAAATGTTCCTTTTTTTCCTTTTAATTTTTTTGGTTTGGAATTTCCCAGCCTCTAATTTACTCCTGTCTCCTTGTTTTAATGTTGCAAGAAGAGTATTAAAAAACCACAACCGTGGCTGACAAATCTCAGCTATTCCATTTCCTCAGAAGTAAACCCTGCAGACTCGGCATGCCGTTCCAAAGCTCAGCAGGATGTTCCTCCACCAAGCTGCAATGGCCAACTTGGCCACTACTCATACAAACTGCTGGCTAGGGAAGGAGGATCTCCTGTTGGCAAGAAATAATTAGAACCTGCCATGAGGCAGAGCACTTAAACTCTAATTCCTTTAAAATATGAAAAATATATCCATTTCAGATGATTAGTATTTCTGGATAGTGAATAAGCGCTGGACCCAGTAAATAACTTTTGGATTCCTTGCTGTTAAGCTTTGGTTGCAGTGGAAACACACTATTATTACTCTTACCTCCTTTTTCTACCACACTTCAGTTCCTGGCAGAGCTTTCACATCTACCCTGTGATGTAACTTATTTGGATGAAAAGAAAGCAGTAATTTGCTACAGGTCTTTGAAAAGTCTCAATAAACCGCAAATGCTCCTTTCTTTACGCCCAAAGAAGTTGCTTCATTTTTGACTTCTTTCAGAATTACAAAGTAGCAGAAACAGGTTGAGGCAATCTACAGAGTTTTAAAAGACTGGGTTCGTTCAGAAGCAATATTGTGACTCTTCAGTTTTCACAATACATCTTTACTACTACAAGAAAAAGCCAAGTAATGAGTAAGAATTCTTCCACTGTCTTCCAGAGTAAAAGTGATTCAGCAATTACTGTCTCAATGACTTCAATATTATATGAAGATTACATAGAAATCCCCTCCTTTTCCATCTAAGCCAGGAAGTTTGCACTGTGTTGCTTTAATATTTCAACATGAACATAGCCCTAGTGAACTAAATAGCCTCAGAAATGCAAATATGCCATTTGACAGAGATAATGTGAACTGACAGTTAAAAAGGTTTAAAAAATGCAATTATTTTTTATTAAAGTTTTACAAAAGGGAAATATCTGGTCACATCCATATGACAAAGTCTGTTTATTGGCTGAACACGCACATGGAAGAAATCATGAAGAGGCATAAGCCTACCTTGTGGAAAAGGACATGAAAGTATTTATATGACAAATATGTAATGAAAAGGGGAACAAGGACACTGATATTAAGATCTGTCTCTAGCCATGCTAACGTGTGGCAGGACACATGCTCTGCCACAGTGATAAGATGCCTTGGAGAGGTCATTGCTACTGCTGGCAATGGTGGAAGACAAGGGTTCTACCTGACATAGTACACAGAAAATTACAGTTTTGCAGTATCACAGAATCATGGTATCGTTTAGGTTGGAAAAAACCTTTAGAATCATTGAGTCCAACCATAAACCTAACAATGCCAAGCCCACCACTGAGCCATGTTCATGCCACATCTACACATCTTTTAAATCCCTCCAGGGACAGTGACCTCACAAATTCCCTGGGCAGCCTGTTCCAATGCTTGACAACACTTTCAGTGAAGGAATTTTTCCTGATATCCTGGTACAACTTGAGGCAATTTCTTCTCAACCTATCACTTCTTGCAAAGAAACGAACATTTCCTTATTACGATTGATGTACTGTGGAAGACTGGTGACCTCGTAGCAGCCTTCCAGTATCTGAAGGGGGTCTACAAGGATGCTAGACAGAGACTCTTCATCAGGGATTGTAGTGAAGGGGTAATGGGTTCAAACTTAAATAGTGGAAGTTCAGGTTAGATAGAAGGAAGACATTCTGGTGCAGCCCATTCCAAGCCTCTACAGCAGACCTAAGGATGTACACTTTTGTCAGACAGAAAGAGGAGCCAGTTTTTGGAGTCTGTGCTAAGCCAAGCTGCTTCTAAGTGGCATACTCAGTGGAAGTGTTTCAAAACAGCAGCCGTGACTTAAGGGAGATCCACTGCCACTTGGTGACATGGGAAATTGTTCCTGCAAACACTGCTCTCCATTCATACACCTAAAACGGCAAAGGTGGGTACTTCCTCATCTAGCTAGACTGCAAATATTCTATGGAATTTCAGGAAATTCTTAATTGCCATGATCTCCTTTAGCAATTTGCCACTAAGCAGTATTTATTTTTACCAATTTAAAATTGGCTGGTTGTTTCCTTTAGTTTCTTCTATTATAAGAGACTGCAAACATCAAAAATACCTTCCTTTCACCCTCTCAGGCTCCTTCCTTCTGGAATAAATATCTTCCACAATGTTTGTTCCACAATTTGTTTTCTTTGGGAATCTATGTATTTATTCTTCTCTAGACTAAGTAGGACTAATCTGCTTATTCTCCTCTGACCTCGTTTCTGACAATTTGTGGTGTTGTTTCCCACTTCCCTGCTCTTCCCCCGCTGCCTGCGCGCGCAGTATTTCTGCTGAAAACAAGGAACTCGTCCTGCTTCTTCACATCGGCTGAATAAACAAAAAAATGACAATTTCACTCCACTATTAGCATTAAACTACTAATTAGCCTCTGAAAAGACCTTCCATATTCCACGGCTGGTAAAGAGGGATGAATATTCACTTACTGCATTTCCAGCTTCGGCAGCCAGCCGGGCGGCGTATCTGGCGATCAGCCTGTGCTCCTCGTCCAGCCTGCTGGGGCTGTCCAGGACACTGCCAAGGAAAACCCAAAACACCCCATCAGTATCCGCCGCCTCCAGGTATTATTCATACTGGGGGATGGTAGAGAAAAGGATGTATTATTGCAGAGACAGAGATGGGAAATAAAAAGAGTCACACTGGAAATAATGTAGATTATTCCCTTTTTCATTCTGCTTCTGCCTAGTAGTATTTTCTCCAAGATTCACATATTCCAGTTTTAAATGATTAAAATGACTTGTTTTTAACAAATTAAGTTTATTTCTGAGGAGAACCCTTTTGGTTTATTCAAGGTAAAAAGGGGCAAATAGCTGAATAACAGAGAAAAGCTTTGTCCTCAGGAGATGCAGGATGACATGTGTCACAGTCAGGATGATTTCCAGAAGGAAGAACAGGAGGAACCATGCTGACCTAAAAACAATGGACTCTATCACTGAACAACATCAACTTAAATGCAAAGAGCACTTTGTAAGTCAGCCTGACTTATACCTGACTTACTACCATCTTACAACACCTGAATGTACAAGATGTGGTGATGTGAGACTTGGTCTTTCACACCTCATATAGCAGAGTTCCCTCTGCACTGCCCTGCCTCAAACTGACAGGCTGTAGCTGAGCTGTCTTGGAAATGTTGCTGAAAGAGGTATTAAAAAATATCTCAAATAACCATCAGCAGCAGTGGCAGTATTATGCAGTAAGAGAAGAAAGGGACACTGAATTCTGAAACAGAAAAAGGAGAGACAACAAATGGGGCAGATCCCCGGGATTAGGAAGTGAAAGGTAGGACAGGGATCTTTCTCACCTTTAACATGAGTATCATCTCCTCTGTGTGTGTTAATCATTAACATGATCAGCCTAGTCTGGTCACTCCATCTAGTGTCACATTAGTTTCTACAATTCACAAATAATTATCTTTTAAACTATACACATACAAGGGGACAAATGATACTTTTCAGGTTGTATTAATTGAAACCAGCCAACATTAAGATCCATGACCAGCTCAGTTGGTGGTGGCCTTGCCACAGAGAATCAGTCAAATGAAAGAGCAACTTTTTAAGTCACCATCTAACCAAACCATTCAACAGTTGCTTGTTGTCTTGCTACTGCACAAAGATTTCTCACCACAGTCTTCCTTTAATAGGGAATTAGTTATATAAACCAAACCATTATTAACTGAAAACAACCAGGTTTAATGTGGAAATGAGCAATGTGTTTCTTGTTGCAACACAGTCTCATGCTATGCATGATATTTCAGGTGGCGTTCACAAATACCACACTGGCCGCTGTAAACAATGCAGCACCCTACCTGTGTGAGCCTGAAGCAAAATTTGGGGCCAGAATCACACCGCAAGCAGCAGCAAAGGCGAAGAGATGCACACCCAGTGCACCGCAAAAGCTACTTTTATTACCACTTCACAAGATAATTTACATTTCTTTAAGCTTAATTTCAAAGGTTTATGTTTACATTATTCAAATTTCAGATTTATGTTTATTTAAAGAACCAAATCTGTATTGCATTCATAATGTTTATTTTAAAAATGTAGATTTAATTTCTTTCTTTTTCAACATCAGATTTAACAACTTGATAGCTTTTAAGATCCTGAAAGTTTGCCAGATGATGAGTTTGAGATGAGGTAGAAACATCAAACTGAATTTAATAGACATATGACTACAATTTACACAGATGGGTCTACAATGAGCATAGACAGCACTGCTACATCCCTGCGTTCAGCCTGCTGGATTAAGACTTGAAGATATTCAACTGAACAGAGCAGTAGGAAGAACTGGTGAAAGGTGAGCTAAAACAGTGGGAAAACAGATTGAAGAGAAGAAAACCCAGAGTTTTTACACCTGGCTTGATGAACTTCTCACACACCTTCATACTAATTCATTTTCTCATTTCTTTGTTTTGTTGAAGAACAATCTTTCCCATGGCACTTTCTGAATTTGACACTGGTTTTGTTTAGCTTTCCTCTGCAATTTTGTCTGTTAAAGTTTTTTTCTGCTTTTACAGGAATGCACATCATTTGTCCCTTCTGCCCTTTCCATAACCTGGCATTTCCTAATACCTCTCCCAACTCCTGGACCTTTCTTGAAGAAAACCTGTAGTTAGAAAAATAATAATTTAAAAAAATTACCTTTGCAATTAGAATTATTTCCCAGATGGATACGAGATAGAGTTCCAGTACAGCTCCTGGCCCTCCTGCATACTCTTTAATATAAACCAGCCTGAACAGATGAACCACAAATGCAGCCCACAGCTGCTGGGTAAAGAGAGAGGGCATAAAACACAATCTAAAAAATACCCAGAACTCTTTACATCACTTCATGAAGGAAAACTCACTTCGCAGTTGTAATTTCTGTAGAGACACTGCAAAAGATTTCCACCCTGAAGACGCTCCCATGAGCGGCATCCCATGGAGCTCCCTGTCCTTCTGGACAACAGCAGCTCTGCAGACTGTGAACCTTCCCCTGCCTGAGCAAGCCCCTTTGTTATCCAAAGCTACCTATGTGGAACGGTCCTGGAGCAGCAGCCAACACATAGACATGAGGACAGCAGTTCAAGGAGAACAGGAAAGGCAGCAAAGGGAAAGAATAAGACTGGCTTAAAGCCAGAGCTCAGAAGGGAGGACAGTGCATGAGTGAGAGCACCGAGATCTTCACAGCAGAAGTTTGATAAGAAAGTAATATTATAGACTTTGCAATCTTAAAAGTACTGTGCCGGGTATTGTGCTACTTATACAGCACTGATTAGTCAGTCATTTCCTGAGCACTCCCACTTCTTCATTTGGAGATGCAGATCATAGCACATAGGTAATGCAGACAGAAGGGTCCGGCAAGGGGAGGCTTTGACATTCAAAAGGAAGCACCAGTCTTGGGCCATCCCAGGTCTGTTGTAGAGGCACTGATAAAATGAGACAGAACCAGACTGTTGGGAGCCACAGAACATGAGCACCCTGAGGGGAGAGAGAGAGGGCAAAGTGATGCTGATTTTCAAGTGTCAGTGGGAATGTCTGGGACAATGTGAGGAATGCGTGCAGGAAGCATTGCTGCTGCAGTCACCCTGATCTAACACAACGTGTGCAGGCACAAAAAGGATGCTTTCAGCCTCTGCCCTCCTCTGCTGTGCTGGCAGAGATGTTGGGACAACGTGATGAGCCAGTGAAAGAAACTGAATTGGCTTAAGAGTGACCAGACAAAATAATAGCTTGTTTTTTGCCAGGGCTGTTTCCCAAGCCAGCTCAGCAGGCGGCTGCATAAACCCAGGAGTCAACAGAGTGGCAAGAGCAGGATGAATGGGGCAGGGGAAAAGCTAAAAACCAGCATCCCGCACTTTGGTCAGCTTGAGGCTGTTATGAAACCATGCCCATCAAAATGAGGTCAAATGCAGTCTGTAGAGAGAAAGGCAGTGCTTTGTTGTCAAACACTAACACAAAAATGAGGTTGGACAACCCAAGTATTGGCTAATGATGGGCAGTAGGTAAAGGATGTAAGTGATGATACATCATGGGGACAGGTTTGAGATCTTAAGCTCCTTCCAAAACTGCTTGGGAATACATGATGCTGAGACGTATCAGAGGACAGCAAGAGAAGGCATGGCTGATTCTTCAGCACTGACCAGAAGGGCCACATGGCCCAGATGTCAACTGATGGTGAGCCAAGAGTAAGGATCCTGAGGACAGAGTATCTTCAAGAAAAATGATTTTTTCCTTCCATTCTCTTCTAAAACCAGCAGTTCCAGAGAGTCAGGAATTTAAAGGAAACCAAATCAAACCAGCCAAGCAGCTAGCCACCCATCCATCCACCTAGATCAACTGACCAAAAGTAAACTACACAGATCCTGTGGCCAGCTGTCCTCTGCCAGAAGCGCAGAATACACAAAAATGTTGACACTCCAGGTAGGTCTTGCTGAACCATGTGGAACGTGAGTTATGAATGTTGAGCTTAAAAAACACGTAACAAATGACTGTCCAAGTAATAAAGCACAACTTATCAGCTCTGTAAGCTTTCAAACTGTATATGGTGATACCTGCTGCACTCCGCAGCTGTTTGCCTGCAGCACATCCTTTAGGGTCGGGATTTTCCATTATTTCTTCAAAAAGCACTTAACCAATTTGGCTTGTTGCCACTATAATACAGTAGGTAAAAAAAGAGTATACTACCATAAAATAAATGAAGTCCAGTGAGTTCTGTTTGCTATATTCGTTCTGTAGCTTGGATGGACTTCTTGGTTGAAGGACAACAATGAATTAGATATTTAATATGATGAAAAATCTTAGGAATCTAGCTAGTCAAGGCTTAAAGGCTCTCAAAGTTTGGCTGAAAGATAGGAAAGGATACTGAGTGATAAAGAGCAAAAGTAAGTATACACAGAATCAGTGACTGGCAATGGAAAAAGATAAGTTGAGATTTGAAGTAGGGCTCCTCTTTAAGAGTCACCATAATTTACCACTGGGACAGATTGTCAATGAAATGAGTGGCTTCTCCATCACAGTGTTCTCTGAAAGTTATATCTTTAGAGAAACAAGGTATTAGGTTCAGCAGTTTCGCACAGGGATGAACAAGGGTAATGGCTTTAAACTGAAAGATGGGTGATTCAGACTAGATACAAGAAATTGTTTATGCTGAGGGTGGTGAGGCCCTGGCACAGGTTGCCCAGAGAAGCTGTGGCTGCTCCATCCCTGGCAGTGTTCAAGCCCAGGATGGACAGGGTTTTGAGCAACCTGGTCTAGTGGAAGGTGTCCCTGCCTGTGGCAGGGGGTTGGAACTAGATGAGCTTTTAAGGCTTTATAACCAAAATCATATGGATAGGATAGGATAGGATAGGATAGGATAGGATAGGATAGGATAGGATAGGCTTGGCTAGGCTATTTTGGTTGGAAGGGACCTACAACAATCATCTAGCCCAACTGACTGATCATTTCAGGGCTGACCAGAAGTTAAGGCCTAGGACATTGCCTAAAAGCCTCTTAAATGTCCAAATGCCTGCAGACTGGTGTGAAATGACAGAGAAGATGCTGTAAAGGTCTTTTCGGGTCCTGATGGCTATGGTGCTCTGGCAGGAGAGGGGCTGTAAGGAGCGTACAAACAGCAACTGGGCCAGAACTGCAGTCCCATACGTTGTCTCCAGCAGCAGCCCAGAGCAGATGCAAGCAGGACAACAGAAGAGGGGAAGCAAAGTGATGGTTATTACAGGAAAACCTGTCTGTAAATGAGATTTACTGTTATCTTAGAGACAGTCTGTGACAGCTGGCTGGAGTGTACTTAGGATCTCCACACAACCTGTCAAAAGCAGACAGATATACTGTTATACCAGATTTCTGGGGCAGTGAGGGGTGAAGATCAAAAGAAGTGACAATGGAGCACAGATTTCAACAGTCTCTTGTACTGACTGGGAACACACTCCCATGTACATTGAAACTAGTATTTAAATTATCTTCTTCATGTTTGGCTCCTTCTAGGAGTACACTGTTAGTCTTGTAATAGTACCAAGAGACTTCATTAAATTTAAGGACCCAAAAGGCTGAGAACCTCTACTCCAGCTGGTTGTAACATGTCAGCTATGAGCTACATACAGTATTTCAATCTGTCATATACTCTTGAAGATGCACCCCTACGTATCTCAAAATCCTATGGCTACAGCAATTGAGCGAAGGTGAAAGTATGGAATTGCTTTTTTTTTAATTGTCTTGTGGACAATATTATGGGCTTTCAGTTCATAGGAGGTGATCGCAGATAACAGTGATTCACTACCAAGAAGAAACCTGACTTTCCCCAGCGATCCAGACAGCCAGAACACACTTTGCCATGTAGGGGGAATACAAATTTTTACACAGCAGTGATGAAATAGGGCTCTCAAAGTATTATCCAGAGGATGACAACATGGATAGAGCAAGGCTTTTACACATAGCCTCCAGATCACTAAACCTCCTTTTCCTTTTCAGCACAGCTCTGGCTCTGTAAAGGCAAAATTTAATTAGGTCCAAAAGTGGAATATGGAAAACCTCTTAGCTATGTCCTGTGATGAAATGGGAGAGCTGCATTTTGGTGCTTTAGGGTAAAATTTCTCTATATAGATACAGACAGGAAATACAAATGTGCACAAATACTAAAACGAGATAAAAGAAACTACTTCTTCAATGCATTAACTATTTTTGGAGAGGCACAGACAGAAACAGTCATATCCAGCAGGTCATGTTGATGGGATTGAGGGCGCTTGCTTGTTAGTCCAAGTAACAAATACGGCGAGAGGATGGGACATCTGTCTGTGATTGCATTTGGGGTGGAGAGGTAAAAGCAGTAAACAGAAAGAACAAGTAGAGTTATGGGGTAATGCTGGCACAAGAATTAATGGGCATGAGGTGGCTGTGAAAAAACTTAAGGTGAAAACTAGTTTTCTGCTGGTGAAATGAGATTCCAGACTGGTCATGGAGAAGAAAATTTTAACCTGTTTGGGATGATGTCAATCAGTCCATGTAAGGGATTCTGTACGTTGTGAACACACGGTGGGAATGGATACCATTCAGACTTCCTATCTGATGGGGTTTGTGTGTGTGTGCATATGCGTTTGTGTATTTTCAGCAGATTTTAGAATACTGAATACATTTCCTTCTATTTGCCAACTGAGGCTGAATACCTTTGACTGGAACATCCCTCCCCAGAGGAAGCAGCATTACAGTACCCATCACTGCTCCCAGAACACTCTCCTAACACTAACCGTGCACTGCTCTGCAGCCGGGTCACATAGGTGGCTATCAGTGCATGCTCGTCCGCTAACTGGCTGGCAGCATCCAGGTTGCACTGTAACCTAGTGGCAATGAAGGCAAAAGAAAGCAAACAGAACATAAATACAAAGCAAATAATGAATGTTAACGAAACAGTTAAAGATTAAAACAAACAGATGAGTAATTAAAAATGGAAATATGTTTCCACAAGTCACATGAAAAGGACACCTTCTGCAGTTAATGATTAAAACACAGACTGGAGACACATTTGGGTACCTAAATATGCAATGAATACAGCTGTGGAGCTTCCCTGAGCCTGCTGTCACTCTGGAAGAGTGGGATTGCTCTGAGCAACGTGATCAAAAGCATTCAAGCAGCCTCCGACATTTCCACCAGGATATGCTGTCTTCAGGGAACAGGGGAACAGGTGGCTGGGCATGGCCAGAGCCACATGGCTTGGGGATGGAGTCCTGGCCCCAACAGAACTTACCTTTTCACTGTCAGCAAACAGCTCTCAAAATCCCCCAAACCATGTCAAAAATGAGAACTGAAAGTTTCCAGCCTCTTTTCTTTCTCTTACATAACAGGTCCATCAAACAAAAATATGAGGAAGAGGATAAAAAACCCTAAAAAATCAGTGGCTGATTTCAACAGAACTGATCTTCAATAGGGACTCATTGAATAGCATGGTATTTTTTAATTTCTTTTGCAGACTCATAAAGGTACTATAGATTTCAATATTCCGATGAATAGAAACTGAATGCAAGAAATACCTATCAGAAGTAATCCCACATGCATAATTATTTGTCTATATGTTTTAAAATTAATTTAAGATTGAAATATGCCGGTTTATACCATGCTTATGACAGCAGCATCTCAAAACCCCTGAGAGAATAAAACAAAATTGTCTCCTTTTTATTTATCCCACGCACCACACACAAAAGCAGCAACATTTTCTTCTCCAGCCCAAAGGAGCAATATACCAACTCTACCCAAGATTCCCCCCCCCATCCAGGGGAGGTTTTGCCTCCAGGATTACAGTCTGCCTTTCCACCACATGAAATGATGCATGTGTAGAGAAAACACTACTCTCTGCTGGGAATGGAAAAGTCCCATGCAGATGTGAGATCAGATTGCTAACTAAACAATGATTCTCAAACATATATCACTGTTATCTTAGCATAATATGCATTTCTTCCTAAAATACAAGCATACAAGTAATTCCATTTTTCATTTCTATGTCAGGTATTCAAGCTGCTCTTTCATTTGATAAGCTGCAGTTTATTCCTTCTCCACACATGTCCAGGAAGTATTTGTTTCAGAGCTCTAATAAACATGGCATTTATTGCTTTCAGCATCAATACACTTACACTATGAAAACAGAATCCTCATTTTTCAGACATACAAACTCTTTCTTCTCTGCTATGTGCAGCAACATGTCAGAGAAATCTGCCAGAAGCAGAATAAGACCTTATAAAAAAGAGGCAAATTGGAATTACCCACATTTGCCCCTCCGGGTAATGAGCAACCTTTGTAATAATGGGTTTGTAATAAGAAGGAGACTTAACATTAACCACCACATAGCAGAATTTTTAAGCAATCTACACTTTGTGAAGCCTCACTACTGGCAAGTGCTGAAAAGCTTTATTTTAGATATGCTTTATAACAGGCACATTGCTGCAACCACAACAGTTGAGATTCCAAGACCTTTTTTATTATACATTAGTACACATGCTTTTTTGAAAATAAAGCCCAGCAGAAATGACCACATTTTTAACTCAAAACGGTGGCAGCTTTAATAACGATTAGCATCCCTGGCTTTGGAAGAAAAATAAGAGTCAGATTAGGTTAACGTGAGTCTGAGCACTGCTCCTAGCACATATCTGATTTTCCAGTCACACTGCTGAACAGGGGAGGCTTGCCTGGCTGTAGCCCAACCCCTCCAAAACATCACCCAGCAGCTTCCAAACCTCAGAAAATGACAAAATGCAGAATTAGGGTACATGCTGACGATCTCCTCTCTGCCTCCTGCCAGGATGGCACCGAGACAGTCTGTGACAGCCCTGCCTGTATTCTGGCTGCTTTACTTTGTTAGCTGCAGTTATATAAAATAATGGAAACAGTAAAGATACAGTCAGATCATGTTTTTGACTACGAGGGAGCTGAAGAAAGAGAGTCACTGGTGACGGGCGGAAGCTCATGATTCCTGATAGATCTGTCACCAAAAGAAGTAGATGCATCTGTGAAGAATTCATCGCTGTGTTTGGCAGGCTACATCAACTACAGCACATAGGTTATTTTCTCATTGAGGAATATATCTGAGTGTAACGGGCAAGAGAAAGAGCAGGGCTTAGGGTCATCCTGTGGCTTGCATTGTAAACATCTTGTAAGTATATGTGTTGCTTTCACAGAGAGAAAGATTAAAATACAAAATAAAGACAAATTTTGGGATTCAAAAAAAAACATTAAACACATATCCACTGTCCTAGTACCTATCTGACTGAATGTGCTGCTCTATATGCAGAAGGCAGACAGAATTTGTCCCCGAAAGAATGGCCCTCATGGCAATGCTGACTGTTATTCAAAGCAAGCAGGATTTAAGTTATGCTGACACACACCTTTAACTCTCGTTTCCAAAGGGCTTGCCTTTTACTGAATTCAGCTCCTCTGGGAAAGCCTGAGGTAACTATGGACAAGCTTAATTCTTTGTAAACTTTGTCAGTATAATACCCACTGAATGTTTGTGTAGCAATTAGTGCTCATTCAAAGCAGCTGTAGCATGTTAATTTACAGCTCAGCAGCAGTGTGGATAGCAAAAGCAAAACACAACAGTGCTACTGACAGGACTGGAAGAGAAATCAGAAACCTGATATATATACATATATTTATATATATATACCTGTATCTTAAAAATTTATTTCATGCTGGTCTCAGGTACAAAACTGTTTGGCATATCCCTCTGCTTACCCATTCCACCAGCAATGCTCCTGTTGCATGTCATCAAACCTGTTTACATCCTCTCATTTTCACATGAAGCAAGTGCAATCTCAGCAACATCAGTATACCCAAACTGCTCCTGGTGCCTGCTGCAGGAATTTACCTGTTGGCCACTAACAAACTGGGAACACTGAGCAAGGTGTGAGCGGAACTTGGGATTGACTGGGCTAAGACAGGGATCATAGAATCCTAGAATCCCAGGTTGGAAGGGAACTCGACGATCATCTGGCCCAACCTTTTTAGGCAAAGTATGACCTGGACTAGATGGCCCAGCATCCTGTCCACTCTGTGTTTTGGAAGGCTATTTAGACACCCTTGATCAGCACTGTATTAAAATTGTTCTGAGGCGTTTCATTTTACTGGATGAGAAAAAGCCCTGTAACAACCCAGCTCCATCCTTCATTACCCATGGCTCTTTTCTGAATGCCATCTCACTAGATCTCACTTCACCCAGCCCTGCAGCACCACACAACCAAGGCACAGCTCTTAGTCACCAGTCACTGAGTTACAGCTCCCAAGGACACTCACAACTGCATGTGTTGATCAGAACAAACTCTCCTCTGAGGCCTTGATAAATGCAGTTCTGGCTCTATTCATAGTAATTTTTTTTCTCCAGTGAATGTAGTCAGAAGGCAATTTTGGAGCAGCCCAAGCCAATCATGAATTTGGATAGAACTTGTTAAATAATTTTAAGCAACTTGAAAATAACAAAACCTTAGGAATCGCTTCTCCATATTGCTCAAACCATGTTGTTGGTAAACATTATGCAGGTGTTTAGCATCCTGTTGAAATCATTCCATGTAACACACTTAAATATACTCTGTTAGTGCCATCAGCTGCTCTTGGACTTGTGATGTGCCTACAGCTTCCCTAGCATCTGCTGTCCAAAAGTCAAGACAGCACATTGGGTAAAAGCCACCACTACTGAATAATTTTCTGAGCTGTCCTAGACACGCTGCTCACGTACCTACCAACCCCAATCACATCATCTCTTTTTTGTGGGAAGCTTGTTGATTTGCATTCAGCTCCTAATCCACTACAATTCCCTGGACACTTTTCAGCAATAGGCCTGTCTAGTTGGGTCATTCTCTTCTTATTATCGATCCCTTTTATTTTATTTTCCATGGCTCAAAGTCGTCTATTAATTTGCTCCTGATCCACTTCAGGACCATTCTGAATTAGGGTCATGCCCTCTGGAGAATCCCTGGCACCTCTCTTGCAGTGTCAGTATGCTGTATCTGTATGCCCATTCCCTTTTTCATCATGCAAGCTGCAAAGATACAAACCGAGTAATGCTGAACTGGGAACAGACCCCGTGTGGTCCTCCTGACATGTGCTCCCTCTTTGGTAGGAAAATATTGATATTTGCTTTCTCTGACTACAGTTTTCCAACTGGCGCTTCACCCACATAACAGCAGTTTCAACCAGTCCACATTTACCTAGTTTATTTATGAAAATACCATATGGGATAGTGTCAAAAGCTTTATGAGTCAACACATTTTAAATTAGTGCTTCCCCCTCCTTCACGAGGCCACCCACCCAGGCAGAACCAACCCGACTTCCACTCTTTGACACGATTTGTTTTCCATGTAGACATCTCAGCTATTTTTCTACGTGGGTATGGACTGATTGTTTTATAATGTGTTCAGGAACCTGCAGGTATCCCTTCCACTTTCAGACATGTATTTCAGCAAAATTACTTCTTTAAATAGCCTGAGAGCAGAGAAACAACAGTGTATTCTCTTCACAGTGCAATGCCACCCCCTCTTCTTCCTCCTTTTTTTTCCCCATGATTAAAATAGAAGTGGCTTGGTTCCTTGTCTGTATGGAGAGAGGCCCATGGCCAGCTGTGCCCATGCAGCTCAAGGATGGCCAGCTGCTGGAGAGAAGGACACTCTGGGGTGTTTCTGCTGCAGATGGGATTGTTCAGCCTGGAGAAGAGAAAGCTGCATGGAGACCTCATAGCAGCCTTCCAGTATTTGAAGGGGGCCTATAGGGATGGTGGGGAGGGACTCTTCATTAGGGACTGTAGTGACAGGACAAGGGGTAACGGGTTCAAACTTAAACAGGAGAGGTTTAGATTGGATATAAGGAAGAAATTCTTTCCTGTTAGGATGGTGAGGCACTGGAATGGGTTGCCCAGGGAGGTTGTGAGTGCTCCATCCCTGGTGGTGTTCAAGGCCAGGTTGGATGAAGCCTTGGGTGACATGGTTTAGTGTGAGGTGTCCCTGCTTATGGCAGGGAGGTTGGAAACAGATGATCTTAAGGTCCTTTCCAACCCTAACTATTCTATGATTCTATGATCATAGAATATGATTTCTTCCTTATGTCCAATCTAAACATCTCCTGTTTAAGTTTGAACCCATTACCCCTTGTCCTATCACTACAGTCCCTAGTGAAGAGCCCCTCCCAAGCATTCCTATAGGCCCCCTTCAGATACTGGAAGGCTGCTAGAAGGTCTCCACGCAGCCTTCTCTTCTCCAGGCTGAACAGTCCCAACTCTCTCAGCCTGTCTTCGTATGGGAGATGCTCCAGTCCCCTGATCATCTTCGTGGCCTCCTCTGCACTTGTTCCAACATCTTAAGGTCCTTTCCAACCCTAACTATTCTATGATCCTATGCAGCCACAGCTGTATTTGTGCCTGAAGTTGCCTTTAAAACCTGAAGTCTGGGAAAGTTACTTGTTAAAAAAGCCACTCTCAGTTACTTTCTATTTATCCTGCACTTTGAGTCATATTTACATCTTCCAAGACAATTTTTTGACATCTCCCACACACACAGCCCTGAATACACACACACAGTAGCCTGAATTCGGCCAGTGGTCGAACACTCTGAGGGCTTTAGTACTGCTTTAAAAAAAATGTATCTATCCGTGCTAGAGAAACTCAGAATTATACTATAACCACAGAATGGTTCCGATTTTAGAAGATGGTATCAAGGACAAAATACCATCTCCCCCTAGTTTAGCTACATGCTGCAACCATGTTCTTCAAAGCACAATCGAAACATAATTTTGTAGTATGCTTCCCACACTTTTCATACAGCAGCAGCCACCATACACAAAATCAGGTTAGATCATGGAAAGCAATAGGCAAAAGACAGCAAGAAATAATGTTAAACATGATCCTTCTGAGGGAAGAAGGGAAGTAGTATCAAGAAAAATGAGGGCAGAGGGATCCACACAGAGATGCAGGACACTCCTCCATGTCCTGCTGCCCAGGGCTGACGGCTGAGAGTTTGGGTCTGGGTGCTCACTCGTGCCTGAGGCTCAGACACGTAACTGCACATCATGGAGAACGGGGCTTGAATGCTTCATTGGCTCCTGCCCCAATTTTTACACACTAAGACTTGGCTCTGCAGCTTTATAAGCAACTCAATAAATTACTGAGGTATTTAAATGGTGTTTTTGGTGTGTTAAATTAATTTTGTTCTGAAATCTACCAGGAAAGCCAAGTAAAATAGACAATTAATTTTAAATCTTGTAATTTACAGCATGAAATCCCTGCAAATTTCTATTATGCTGGCTCACAACTTTGTAAATCTTTACAAAATTGCACGCTGCTGCTCTGACTACTGAATGGGGAAAGCTTTTGAAAGAGCTGCCAGGATGTGATCTGGAGGGGTCTCCTGTTTTCTGTTGCATTACTTTCCCCCATTATTGATTTAAATAGATGTTAAGGTCAAAAAGGGTAATTACTGCCATTCTCCACATGATACAGGCAATGAAATTCAGCACAGTAATTTCAGAATGAAAGCTATGCCTCTGACTGACCTGCAGCACTCTGCTCAGACTGTGATATAATCTGGCTTAAAGATTTAAACTCATGGGGAAGCCACCACATTCCTTGAACATGCTCAACAACCTTTTAATTTCTTCAGACCCCTACCTCCAGCTATCACATGCAGGAAAGATGGTGGGGTACCTATCCAAGCTGAAAATCACACAGTGTAATTATACAGGGCAATGTAATGAAGTCCAGCAGCAGCAGCATGCCAGATGGCAAAAGAGTAAGACTAGAAAAAAAATACTTGTAGGCATCTAGATATAAGTTTAAATAATAAGTACTGAAGCACAGATTTTCCTTTGAAGCTGTTAGAGTGATGCACTTACTGACCCTCCTCTTCACCCTTCCTTCCTCCTCGCTATCCCGCTCTTTTGTGTTGTACTGTCATATCTTCATTGAGCAAGGTTACATGTGGGCTGGGATCTCCCTTATCGCAAGACAAAGAGATATTTTTATCCCTTTTCAACAAAGAAAGTCTATTTTGGTATTAAGTAGGTATATATAGGATATTATGGGATGCATTCTGAATCATGGTACAAGCATGCTTGGACACCCTGGCTACATCTATACCAGCTATAATATATATGTAACACCTATATACATAATACATATATAATGCCCAGGATCATGGTACTGAAATCTCTTCCCTGAAATTTTTGTAGCTGAAACTATGGTTAAAACAGATCTCTGGAGGTCACAGAGGTCTAAGAAGGAAAAATAAAAGAAAATAAATGTACTCCACCTGTGTCAAATAAAAATGGCAAAGCAGACAATAACAGTCATTTCAGTCACTTTGAGATAGAATTGGTGACTGGACAGGTAGAAGGAAACGTCAGAAAGATGAACACGGACATGGGAACAAAGTAGAAAAAAGGCACACTGGAAACTGTCATAAGATAAATTAAGTTAGGCAAGCAAATAAATATCACTCTGAGTTACGGAACTTAACAAACCCTGAGGGACAGCATCAATGGCATAGATACGAAATACATCAATGCAGAGCTGAAAAATTTTAGAGGTCTGATCAAAAGCTCAGAACTACCCAGTTGTGTGCACATTTACAAACCCAGAGCAGGACAGAACTCAAGAGGGCAATCAGTAGTACTGGAGACAACAAAGTTAAACAAGAAGAAACAAAAATAAAGGAAGGAATGTGAGAGACTACCAAGAGCTGATAATCAGTGACTTTAGAGGAGAAGACTGAAAAAAACAAATCCAAGTTAGAGGTAGTGGAAATAAAACCTCTCAGATATGAAATAAAGGTGGCTTTTGAATAGAGTCTAGGAGGGTGACATATCCCTTTCAATTTCAGATCTTCAGTTGCAAATAGTAATTTTCTTTTTTAGGCTGTAAGCACATGTTTCACCTGACCAAATGCAGAAACCAGAAAAAAAGAATGCAATATTTAGGTGTATTATAGGTGATATAAATGAAGCATTACATAAAGCAAAAATGGTGACTGCTTTCATAGGTTAGGTGGTTGAAAAGGAATTCTCTTTTAAAGATCCTTCTTGGTCCAAGGGAGAAACTTTTGCCTTTCTAAACACCCACTACTGGAGGGTTCTTAACATGAGCTAGCTGTCTGCACTTCCTTTACAGCTAACGGGACAGAAAACAGGCATTGCTAGGCTGTTCTCGTCTTAAGTTGACATCCAAAACAGGTCTGCTCTATCACTCCTCACAACAGTTTATTTGTCCACGTGAACTATGTAGGGAGCCTACTGCAGCTGGGTTAGGAGGAAATGTCTCCACTGTAGAGAACTGAATGTTAAAATAATTGTCACTCTTACACAGGACCTAGCAACAGAGATGTATACAACCCTTTTAGGAAAAAAACAGAATGATCCACCATTTTTTCACATGGCATATGTGTTAACGAGACTGAAATGCAATGAATTGAAATTCTAATATGGATCTGCAACACAAAAGATGCTGCATACCCTACAAACTGACCACAGCTGCTGAGAAAACAAATGATGTAGAGGGATATTAAAAGAGGGAAGTAGACATCACTAACCTAATTGAGAAAAGGTTGTCTTTGGGAAGACAATTACTGAAAGAAGAATAGTGCTTATTGACCACAACAGGAGAGGAAAAAAAATCTATTCCTGAAGTAATTTAAAATAAATTAGCAAAACCAAATAACATTTAATGGGTTTGACCTAGTCTCGCTGAGGAGACATAATAATGTTCATTTATTTAGAAAGGCTCATTGGCTGTAAAGACTGGAGAAATACTGTGTTTTGTTGGATCATAGGTAAAAATATAGGCATGGTTGCATTAGAATTTTCCCATTTGTAAATGTCTCAATAAATCTACAGAATAACTGTCCCCCTCACGTGACACAACACTATCAATCAGAGGGAAACAAGCCATTGAACCAATTGGCTGTTTTAATTTGGAAACTTGTATTTTGCAGGCTGACGAAAACATTCACAGCTGAGCATGGCCACAGCTCACTTTTGTTCCCAGAACTCTGTTCTTGCTAGAAAAAAAACTTTCTCTGACCTCATTCTGTCTGCAGCATTTTAGAGATGACAGAAAAGCTCCCTGCCTCGTGCAAAATATAGTTATTGAGATGCTGGGATCTGGAGAGCTCATTGCCCCTCTGGATGTTTTCCCGGTGAAAGCAGAGCATGAGTAGGCTGGAAACGATAGGAGTTCCTCTGAGAGATGCACATGGACTGAAGAGGAGCATTGATACGAGGGCTCCTTCGATTTGTCAGCTTTTCACACTTTCTTTCACAAAACCACTGAGCTCAGGCATTAAACCCCTGTTCTTTCAGCTCAGTTTTATTCCCAACAAAACAGTTGTCAAAGGAGGGCTATTTTTAAGAGCAAGAAATCACAAAAAGAGGTTTCCACCCTGTCCTGATGCTTCAGTGGTGGCATTTTCTGTGTCCTGGAAAAGCAAGAAGCTCTGCAGTGCAGCTGGCCCTGTCCTGTCTTTTGACACTCCTTGTGCAATAACAGATGCAACCATCACAAGAAACACAGGATTGTCAAATCCTAGGATGGTTTGGGTTAGAAGGGACCTTAAAGCTCACCCAGTTCCAACCCTCTGCCACAGACAGGGACACCTTCCACTAGACCAGGTTGCTCCAAGCCCCATCCAACCTGGCCTTGAACACTGCCAGGGATGGCGCAGCCATAGCTTCTCTAAGCAACCTGGGCCAGGGCCTCAGCACCCTCACAGGGCACAGCTTCTGCCTAAGAGCTCATCTAAATCTGCCCTCTGCCAATTTAAAGCCATTCCCCCTTACAAGCCCTTGTCAAAAGCCCCTCTCCAAGGAACTTCTTGTCAGCCCCTTTAGGCACTGGAAGCTGCTATAAAATCTCCCTGAAGTCTTCTCTTCTCCAGGCTGAACAAGCCCAGCTCTCTCAGCCTGTCTCCATAGCAGAGTGGCTCCAGCCCCTGAAGCATCTTCATGGCCTCCTCTGGGCTCGCTCCAACAGCTCCACGTCCTCCTTATGCTGTGGGCCCCATCGCTGAATGCAGGACTGCAGAAGGAGGTCTCACCAGAGCAGAGTAGACAGGGAGAATCCCCTTCCTTGATCTGCTGGTCACAGCTTTTCTTCCCAGGGAGGTCCTGGACTGAAAACTGCCTATTCTGTCTTCAGGAGTGAAATCATTGCCTCAGTTTTCACAACTAACTTAGTGCAATCCAGAGTTATGACTAAATCCCTTCACTTATTCAAAACATCATTAGGAAGAACGCGGAAAAGGCTTTTCAAACTAAAAACATAATCAGTACAGACTGGTTTGGTTTTCACTACTGAGGTTCTGTGTTGGCTATACCTACCCAGACAGCTGTATCTAGCTATGCTATATGTAGAGGAAACCCCATGAACCACAACTTCCTAATAGTCCGTAGATGCAACATGAAAACTGCGGAAGCATTTATCTTGTTGGGTGGCATGGTTTAGTGTGAGGTGTCCCTGCTTATGGCAGGGGGGTTGGAACTAGATGATCTCAAGGTCCTTTCCAACCTTAACTGTTCTATGATTCTATGTAGAAGTACCATTCCTTCATACTTTGCCTTCTGATAAACTGACCCATATTTACTCCAACTTTTGGTGAAAAAAACTGAAGCCAACAAAAAACCCTTACTTTTGGATTAGCTCTGTAGTGGAAGCTGTAACATATTAGCCCAAAGGAAGAAAGTTTGATAATGGTGTAAGCAAATGTAAAATGCTCTTCAAAATGGGAAGGGTTTAGGCAGGATATTACCTTTTGCTCATACTATAATAGCACTACCACATAAATTATATATATTTCTAGCAAATGCTATTGTGCTTTGCTGATTCCCTCTGATTCTTTTTCAGCACAGAGGACATTCAAAGACAGGTTGAGCTATATCCTTCCTGTTTTCAGGATGAATTTTGTATCCACAGACAGGCAAACATGTACTTTCTAACATTTTCCTCCATTATTTATTCCAGGTATATAAAATAAAATCAATTTTAGGAGGGAATTTGTCTTTCAAAAAGAAGCCATGCTGCTGACAAGTGGCCATTTTGAGCAGCTTCTGCACATTAAAATGCAGATCCAAATCCCATCTAGCTCACACAAAGCAACCCCAGCAACCCTGCTATCCTTATTTCACACTGCCAAGATGTGACTGTGCCTCCAGCTAGGGAAATGAGGCCCTTAATTTTAGTCAGTGATGATCTTTACATCATGGATTAACCTGGAGCATCAGTAACCGCAATAAATCTCAGGGAAAACACTGTAATCAGACATATGGGAACTGACAAAATAGAAATAAGGGACATTTTTCAAGGGGGAAAAACCTGTTTCTCTCGCCTTACGTCACTCCATCGTTAACTGCAGACACCTGTACATTTTCCAGGTTTAAAAAAATGAAGGATACAAAGACAACACAGATGCATGCTTCTGTGCTCCTGACAAACTAGATGATAGATGAACCCAAAATGCTTCAAAGTATTCAGTGGTTCAGTCAGTGGACTAAAAGGTTTCAAAATACTTGGAAATATTCTACCATATGCTGAGGCAAATAGAGTTTCTTTCAAGCTGAGACAAGAGCCAAGTATTTTAGCTTTCATGCTTACTACTACATGGATTGAGAGAGTTGGGGCTGTTCAGCCTGGAGAAGAGAAGGCTGCATGGAGACCTCATAGCAGCCTTCCAGTATCTGAAGGGGGCCTATAGGGATGCTGGGGAGGGCTTCTTCATTAGGGACTGTAGTGACAGGACAAGGGGTAATGGGTTCAAACTTAAACAGGAGATGTTTAGATTGGATATAAGGAAGAAATTATTTCCTGTTAGGGTGGTGAGGCACTGGAATGGGTTGCCCAAGGAGGTTGTGAGTGCTCCATCCCTGGCAGTATTCAAGGCCAGGTTAGACGAAGCCTTGAGTGACATGGTTTAGTGTGAGGTGTCCCTGCTTATGGCAGGGAGGTTGGAACTAGATGATCTTAAGGTCCTTTCCAACCCTAACTATTCTATGATGCTATGATCCTTTATCCAGTTTGACTGGCAGTATGCAGAAATTACGTAGAAGTTAGTGGACCTTGAAGTGCCCTTCCATGCATGGCTAAAAACTCCTACAACTTGAAATATTTCCACGTATAAATACCTGTAACCTAGCAGTCAAATCACATCTCTACCTTCCTTAATAAACAACTAATGCTCCTTTAGCATCACATGTTCATCTTTTAGATACTTCCACAGCTCTCTCTTAATTCCTTTTTCAGTTTTGTCATATTCTTTTTGAGATATGTACACTTGACCACAGCCAAAGTTTTAGCAGTATCAAGTAAGACCTGGAACGCAGCATTTCTTTGGTATGTGTGGACAGGGCCTCATTAAGATAGTCTACGCTACTTTAGAAGTACTTTTCAGTGTAGTTCAATTCAGTCATGCCAGAAGGCAAGACTTGCAGAGACAGAAACAGCTGGGATCAGACAAATGTGTAATCTGAAATGGCTTTCACTGATCTCTCTGTGTAGAACCTCAGCTGAAAAGAGAAGCTCAGATGAAGACCTGCATTTCTCATTATTATGTGATTAAAACCAACCCAACCCTGACTAGACTTGGACAGGTGTACATAGCCACTATAACTAGATATTTTGTAAAGAACAAAGGCACCAAGCAGAGTCTGAATGACAATACCTTTTGAGAGATGTGTTTGGGTCCCACTGTGAGCCTCAGGTGCATCGCCAGGGGCTTGTTGAGTGGTTATGGAGAAGTGTGCTTTCTGCACGCTGAGAGCCTGAGGAGCTGGAATGATGGAGGCAAACATTACTACCTGAACATGGGGCAGCCTGTCTGTTCCCCCCATGTCCAGGACAAGATAAATACCCCATTACGTTTTTGGAATAAGGAAGTATTGAGAGAAGAAGCCTCCTCCCATGAACTCTTGCAGAATCTGCTAAATGAAGTAACCTTGTGCAACAGTGGGATCCTTGAAAAGGGATGAGCCAGGACCTTGGTAAGAGCCTGGTACTAATGTGGGTATTGTGATCACAGATGATGACATCTACCATGTATCTGCTGCCTGTGAGTTCTCCTGATGCCTGACTAAAAATGATACTTGAAAGAAAGATGATATTTGTCTTTCTAAAGATTGGTTCTTGGACTGGTCTAGCGCCATTCCACACTTCTGTGAATGTCTTGCCTCTAAGGAAGAGCAAACTGTAGATAAAGGATGACACAAGAATAATTTTGCAGAATCATTTATTCCAATAAACAGCATTTCTCTGGTGTTTATTAGAATAAATTTTGTTTGTCCCAACTTCTTAGCCTTTGCTAGGCATGGTATTTGTAAAGTATAAGTGCTATGAAGTTCTTAATCTTGAGTTCACAGAATCACAGAATCCCAAGGGTTGGAAGGGACCTCGAAATCTCATCTAGTCCAACCCCCCTGCAAGAGCAGGGTAACCTAGAGTACATCACACAGGAACTTGTCCAGGCGGGCCTTGAATATCTCCAATGTAGGAGACTCCACAACCTGGGCAACCTGTTCCAGTGATCTGTCACTCTCACAGTAAAGAAGCTTTTCCTGATGTTCACGTGGAACCTCCTATGCTCCAGTTTACACCCATTGTCCCTTGTCCTGTCACTGGACATCACTGAAAAGAACCGAGCTCCATCATCCTGACACTCACCCTTTACATATTTGTAAACATTGATGCAGTCACCCCTCAGTCTCTTCCAAGCTAAAGAGACCCAGCTCCCTCAGCCTCTCCTCATAAGGGAGATGTTCCATTCCCTTAATCATCTTTGTGGCTCTGCGCTGGACTCTTTCAAGCAATTCCCTGTCCTTCTTGAACTGAGGGGCCCAGAACTGGACACAATATTCCAGATGCAGCCTCACCAAGGCAGAGTAGAGGGGGAGGAGAACCTCTCTTGACCTACTAACCACACCCTTTCGAATGCACCCTAGGATGCCATTGGCCTTCTTGGCCACAAGGGCACATTGCTGGCTCATGGTCATCCTCCCATCCACCAGGACCCCCAGGTCCCTTTCCCCTTCACTACTTTCCAGCAGGTCAACCCCCAACCTGTACTGGTCCATGGGGTTGTTCTTCCCCAGATGCAAGACTCTACACTTGCCCTTGTTGAATTTCTTCAAGTTTCTCCCCTCCCAACTCTCCAGCCTGTCCAGGTCTCTCTGAATGGTGACACAGCCTTCTGGTGTGTCAGCCGCTCCTCCCAGTTTAGTATCATCAGCGAACTTGCTGAGGGTGCACTCAGTTCCCTCATCCAGGTCGTTGATGAAAATATCAAACAGCACCGGTCCCAGCACCGACCCCTGAGGGACTCCACTAACCATAGACCTCCAGCTGGATTCTGCCCCATTGACCACTACTCTCTGCCTTCTTCCTTTCAACCAGTTCTCAATCCACCTCACTACACTTCCTTAGCTTGTCTGTGAGGATGCTGTGGAAGACAGTATCAAATGCCTTACTGAAATCAACAAAAACCACATCTACCGCTCTACCGTCATCCAACCACCTAGTTACTTCCTCAACCTAGTTACCTCAGTGTAGCCTTTGAATTGCTGAGGGAATGGCTTATTTATCTGAGTGCAGAAAAGTTCTGTGCTTTTAAATGGGAAATCACCTATAGTTACTCAAATGTTATTCAAAATATAAACTGCTTGCAATCAACTGGCATGTTGTTCAGCAATAACTGTGATCAAGGATCATCCTCAGTGGCTGAAGCAGCATAAAATAACATTCTTGTTACCTTCCAGTCTTATTTGATGGTCTCATTTTGCTCCTTCTTACAGATGTGTGAAGCCTGAGTTAGCAAATGATTCTTATGAAGAACTTTTTAAGCAAGTGTTGGTTGCTGACAATTTCCAGGTGCATAGAAATAGATGACATGCTATACGTCTAAACAGGTCTGATTTCTTCAAGTCTTATCTTTGGTCTACCTGATCTTGTCTTGGATGAAAGACAACAACAGAGACCTTGCTCCTTTATAAATCCTCCAAGCCAAAGGGTGCTGTGATTCTAAAGCCCTGTTGCTGATTCAGGTATGTCCGCATTAGTCAAAATACAACCAAAAAGCTATTTGTTTCTCTTGATCACTGCAGTTTCTATATCCAGTATTTCTGGGATTTACGTGATCAAACCCAAATCTATGCACGTCCTTGCCCCCATCAGAGAAGAGAAAGATTTCTTTAGCTGCATGCCTTTGGGACAGTGTCTCCACATGTGAAGTATGCAGATCCCTGCAACTCATACAGCAGAAGAATATGGGACTGCAACGCCAAAGTGGACTCAGATGAGACTACTGGTGCAATTCTGGCCATCCCACATCAAAAAGAAATTAAGAAAGAAGAGTACTGATAAGGACAACAGCATGATCTGATTTACAGATTACCTCCTGTGCAAGGAAAAATTAAGTAGACAAGGATTCTTAGACTAGAAGCAGGTGGGATATAAACAGCCTTCATCAGCATGAAGAAGGTGAACAGATGAATGTTACAATAAAAAAGGAGTTTACTCCTCATAGGAGGTCATAATTGAATTGTAAAACTCACTTGTGGATGCTGGATTTACAAAGCATTGGTCTCTCTATATACTGTAAATCAGGAAGAAAGCTGATGAGTGCTGCAAGATGGGAGCAAACACAAAAACCAAGAGCAAAATTTTACTTACTGTCTTGATTTACTGCTTGTAATCTTGCCTAAGCATCTGCTACTTGCCATCATGGGTGACAGGATACAATATCAGCACAAAATTCTTCTACTTTAAATCCCTGACAATATTGTGGCCTTGTCATAATCTAATTAGTATTCACCTTCAACGTTACTTTACTACTAATACCTACTTATTGTAAGCTGCTGATTTTCTTTCATTATACCATACAAAAATGCTGTTCTCCTTTTCCTTATGTCAACAGTGCATTGCAAGGTTTGCATGGCCAAGAAAACAAGTTCAAGGGTCAGGCATTTTTCTTAGCATTTTCTATGGCATCACCCATCTCAAATTAAGGGAGTAAGTAGGCTAGACCTTGCCTACAGAGGAACAGAAGCACAGCTGGTAGATGGTGATGTGAAAGATGTCTCTTGAATGAGTTTCTTGCCATTGACATTCCTACAGAATATTCAGTGCTAAGTTCATACTTTGCATGAGCCTGTCTGCTGGCATTTTGTAAAGCAAGAAACACAGAGATACTTGCTGTGGATAATCTTGAACCAAGCTTCACTGTCCCTGTCTTCCAGATCAGATATGATTTTTACAGACAACACAGTAGACTCAATCTAAGAAAGAAATCTCTGAATGAGAAGAAGCAGAGGAACTAATGGTTCCTGGGACTATGTTATTCCAGGAGACAAAGAAGTGCCTATCACACTCAATGACCAGCACAGAAACTTGTCACATAGTGGAAAAAGGTGCAATGCGGGTGAGCCAGAACACAACAGAACAGTATCAGGCAGGCAAGATATTCTTGCTGACTGTGGAATTAAGAGATTTTTTTAAATGTATTATCCGGTTTGGATTAAGAAAAAGGGAAAAGATGGTTAAGCAAAGTAGAAACCAAGCAACTAGGTGATCACTAACCACATTAACTCTTGCTCTCAAGTCAGGACTGACTGAAGATTGTACCATTCTATCCTGTAAGAACTTTTATGCAAGAGAATGAAGAGGCTGCAGGAGAACCTGGCAAATATTGCTACTCTGGAAACGCTTCAAGCTTCCACACACAGGGAACATGCATGCCTAAAGCAGGATTTTCTCTGATAGAGATCTGAAGACAACTGTTGTCTGCACTACAAGCAAACAAATGTGGGCCTCAGAGGCTAAAAGACCTTGCCCACCACATTGCCTGCAACCCAAGAAATGAGAATATGTTATGGGTCATGTTTCTTAAGGACTGCCTACATGAATACTCCATAAAGCACTGGCTTTAGGAATCATCTGCTCTCTAAGTGGCTCTGCTTCTAACTCAGTAAAAGGCATATTTCATAGAATCATGGAACAGCCCAGGTTGGACAGGACCTCACAAGATCATCTGGTCCAACCTTCTGCGGAAAAGAGAGCCTTAGATAAGATTACCTAACACCTTGTCCAATTTCATCTTCAAAACCTGCATTGATGGGGACTCTACCACATCCTATATTTAAAGTCATACAGTGTATTGCATGTTGTGTGGTGTTTGTAGACACTACATGGAACAATTTACAGATTCTGAAATAATTTTAACATAGCCAGTTCAAACCTGCAAACATAACTGACTTATTTTGAGAAGGAAAGTAGAGAGAGAGTACATGGATCTTTGCCTGGTTCTGTTTGAAGGACTGCTGCTGAAAATGAAGGATCTGGCTTCACTCCTGAGTGCCACCTTGTCACTAAAAGTGACAGTTCAGCTTCTCATTCCCTGCAGGGAATATTCACTCATTCACTCCATTCATTCATTCATTCATTCATTCATTTATTCATTCAAAGCTTTGGACAAGCGAAGTCTCCAGCAAACCACCTTGCTATTCTCCCAAACATTTCTTAAGAAAAAGAAGTGCAAATACACAATGGAGCTATTTTTTTTTCATGTTTACATATGCACATTCATACAATAATTTACGTATGTACAGCTAAGTAGATGTAACCCCAAATTAAACTCAAACCTAAATGCCTCTTGTAGACGTGGTCAACTCAAGAGAACTTTGGCAGTTTAGCTGTGTTTGGGGAGAAAACAACGCAGCATTCTTGTTATGTGAGGTATCTCCAGCAGAACAGAATGACCCTTTGTAAGCAGAGGACCTACGATACAAGACCAGCCTTTCTCATAGCAGCTTTGGAAGTAACACTCTATGAAAAACAAAGACCTTTTTAGCTCTCTTTATATGTTTCTTCAGTCGCAGTCATGTAGTAACATCTATTCCAATAAAAGAAAATCACTCTTCAGAGAGAACAACATGAAGCACTGCAAACAATTCCTTCTGTTATGAATGCTGCATACACATTTTGAAGTAGAAATGTTATTTGAAATATATTAGAAGACTCCTAGGGATACAAAATCCACACTCTGTGTTGGTTTTTCTTCTCAAAGAAATGAACAACCAATGTTGTGAGGCACGCATACCTTTTTGTTGGTGTAGGTGCTCCAGAGGACATGTGGGTCACCATGGTGTCATTCATGTTAGTCAGAGGCCGAGGAGGACTACAACAGAAACATTTATTCCAGTTAGTGATTTGAAAAACCCAAAAAGGAAACAAAACCAGCACTAGGGAAAAATATGTCACTGTGCTCTGTGACAACATCAGGCCAAACAGCAGTGGCAGAAACAGCTTTGCACAAAGACACTTGAAAAGCTTGGTTTAGTCTAGTATAACTGCTTTTCACAAGTCATGTATTACACTAAAATGAAGATAAAACTAACCTTTGTGATTACATAACTGACTTTTGGCATTTTCTAGTAGTTATAGAATCATAGAATAGTTAGGGCTGGAAAGGACCTTAAGATCATCTAGTTCCAACCCCCGTAGCATGGGCAGGGACACCTCACCCTAAACCATGCCACCCAAGGCTCTGTCCAACCTGGCCTTGAACACCACCAGGGATGGAGCATTCACAGCTTCCCTGGGCAATGAGCCTAAATGTGGCAAAGTGTGGAGAAAAGGCAGACTGAAAGAGAAGGGAGAAATCCTTAAAAGACTGCAGGGTAGTAGCACACTGAGCAGCTTCCCAAGACTGCCGTAAAAAGCATTAAAATACAAAAATTAAAACAAAACATTAAAACCACAGCATACAACTTCAGATGCTGTCGTCTACTTAAAAGACCAAGATAACTGTCTTGAAACCTCTTCCATCACTAGTATTTAAGACTTGGAGGAGTTTTAAATACTGCTGCTGGATCTTTTGAAGCAAATGTAGGAACCATTCAAATTATTTGGCAATTATTTGAAATGTTTGAAGAAATCAAGCAAAGATTTATTATAACCAGCACTCATTTATACAACAACCACATACATCACCTGTTTGGGTTTGATTTTATTTAAAGTTAGTTGGAAAAAACAAATGGGTAGAGCCTCATGTTCCTTACTGCCCTATGAAATACAGCATTGGACTGATGCTCCCATTATTGGTATTTTTAAGCCCTTAAAGTTTCCTGGTACCACACTGCTGTGGCCACCCAGGCCATGAGTGCTTGTGACTACAGGGAGCAGGGGGACACAGGAGCCCAGGCAGAATGTTCCCAAGCAGCTCAGCTGGTGAATTCAGGGTGCTGGGAGAGAACAACTGAAGCAGCTGCTATCAGAGAATCAATATTTGCCTACGCTTACCCTCCAGTGATATCCAAATACATCCATCATCCTTTAAAATGAGACTCACAAAAAAGCATAGGGTTGCCTGTGTACAGATAAAAGCTCAATTTACACATTAGACAACACAGTACCTGTGCAGAAAATAATGGAGAAAAATGCCATGCTTCCCTACATGCTTTCTTGGATCATAGATTAAAATCTTCATAGGTTTGTATTTACCATCATCTTAGCATTCACTTAGGTAAAATGAATCATGGAATGTTTGGTTTGGAAGCAACCTTTGAGCTTATTGAGTTCCAACCAACCTACCACAGGCAGGGATACCTTCCACTAGACCAGGTTGCTCAAAGCCCTGACGAACCTGGTCTAAATCTTTTAGTTAGATTTACTAATCTAAATGACTTTTTAATCTAAATTTTTAAATCTAAATTTTAAATCTTTCAGTTTGATTTACTGCAGGTAATACTGAAATGAATTCCTGTCAGCTCCAGCTTTCCACAGCACAGCCAGGCAGTGTTTGACTCAACAGCGTTCACAGCTTTCACCTTCCCTGACATTCCCAGTGTAGCTGCATGGAGCCTGCTCCTGTTCCGGATGCGTGAACACCAGGAATTGCCTTAAGACTCATCAACTGATTTCACTCCACAGTTTTCAGAGCCGAGTAATCCAGTGAATCAAACAACCGTTAAAGAAAATCACCTGGCTGTCAAGTGTATAAAATCACAAAGAACATACGCCCTGTATGTCTTCCCACATCCCTTCTCCACAGAGGATTTGAATTTGAAGCCCTTCAGAGCTCAGCTCTCACTCAGAACAGATTTGCCCAGAGATAACTATGCTGCGTGTTTAATGTTAATGTTGTTCTAAATGTAACATCATAACAAGAAATTATTTGGCCATCAGATACATACTGAATGTGCTCCCTTGGATAAGGAACTTGTCACTATAGAAAAAAGCAGACATAGGGTTACAAAAGTAGAGAAAGACAACAGATGTGTCGTTCCGTGGCTCATTTGGAATCCATTCCTTTTGCTAGTGAACAGATCAATTCATTCTGTGGTAACAAGCAGTTAATTAATAGTCCTTTCCCTCTGCCCCTTTATCTCTCTACTTACTTCTTCTTGACCGAATGCAAGGAATGCTCTGCCCACATCTACACTGCAAACCTCTCCTTTTTCCCCAAAGATTCATTACCAGCTTGCATTCTCCTGCCCCGCTCACCACAAAACAATCTGGCAGCTGTGAGAGAGGCAGCTACAATGAAAAGCTGCTTTTGCAAACTGGTATTCGCCAGCAGCAGCAGCTCCCGCTTCACCGATTCTGGATGCATTAGCTGGGTTTTTTCCTTTGGGAGGACAGTTTCCTTAAACACTGCGCTCTTAGACAAAACAAATACCACATTGCATTGCCAATAATTTTAGGGTAAGAGAATTGTGGCGATGGAGGGGATAACGGAAGACCCTGCCAGAGTGGGTCCAGCAGTGTGCTGCAGCCTTCACTGACTGCGTGGGGATGCGGAGCATATGGAGGACAGCACACAGGCACCCACCCTCTGCGAGCCTCAAGTGCAGTGTGAGCTTTCACAGGATTCACTCTACTTTAAGTAACAAATTGTACACGGGGGCCATTTTCCATTGTCCCACAGGTGGGTCTACCATTTTGAGGGAAGGGTAATTCTTTATTTTATTACAATATTGCTCTTATACGACTCTTTCAACGAGAAAGTGGATGTAATTCACTGTTTGCAATCTGGTTTTAGTATTACTATGAGACATTTCCGCAAGTTCCTTCCAGTTTGGTAAATACCAGTGTTCTTAATTTTCCTTGCTAACAGTGACAAAGGCAAATAAAAAAAATAATTAAATACAAGCATCTGCTTAAAAGATTTCTAACAGCAAAATTCTGCCTTCTTTATTGCATACAATAAAGCCTTTCCCAGCTCAGAGAATTTCTTGAGGCCATTTATACATTTTCAGGGAATATCTTTCTAAAAAACTGTAACTCTGTCAAGATGGCACATTATTTTCTTGTATAACCATGCCAGAAGAATACTGCTCATGAAACCAGGTGGATGCTGTAACCACCTACGCAGCACTGCTGGTGTAATAAGAGCTGCTTTGATGAACCTGGGACTTTCAGTGCTGGTCAACCTTATTTTACCAGGACTTCTAGTTTAAAAGGAACAGAACTGAATTTCCCTTCTGAGATGCTCAAGACAGTTGGCATCTGCTGCAGCCTATCAACATAGGAGAAAAAAAGACAAATATTCTTGAATCAGCTACTAAGGAGAGACTTTACTGCCTCAACAATCTCACCAGAAAACATCACTGCCTGGACACCTGAGGTGGGAGAAATCCCCAGATCATTGTGGACAGAGAAACTCAGAGGATGAACTCAGAAGCAGTAACTTCTGCCCACAGTGTAGCCGAGATATTAAAACAACGGAGGGACGTGGATGCATATCAAGAGCAGCTTACAACGTTCAAAACTTTGCCTGTTAGGATAAGTTTCAAATTTAATTTATTTGGCATTTAAGGTGCATATAATGAGCCTAGGGCTGATCTTGGGAAGAAAGACACCTAAGAATAAGCAGCAAAGAGAAATCTTTCAGATACCTGGGAGCTGGGACAAATGTAGCAACCATAGAAACTGAGAAATCATAGAAACATAGAATCAGATAATGGCTTGGATTGGAAAGGATCTTGAAGATCAGACCATCTAGTCCCAACCCCCTGCCACAGGCAGGAACACCTTCCTCTAGACCAGGTTGCTCCAAGCCCCATCCAACCTGGCCTTGAACACTGTCAGGGATGGGGCAGCCAGAGCTAGGAAGAAAATTAACTCTGTCCCAGCTGAAACCAGGCCAGGGTACTTCTGTTATCACAGTCTCCTTGGGTTTAGTTTATTCAGACTCTAATCAGGGACTGCACACCTCAATGTACCAAAGCATCCTACAGCAGTGGCAGATGCTATCAGAACACAAATAAATAGTAAAGATTTGTGAAGGTCTCGAAAACAGGGATCATGAGAGTCTTCCACAGTCAAAACAAAATTGGGAGGGAATGAATAGAGACTTGACAGAACAATGCAGGTTTGCCATCACTTAGGAGCGAGCCATTTTAAACAATTTACCCATGTAATTTCTTTTTACACAAATGTCAAAGTTAATTCTGAAGCTAAAGTACCTGAAATTGTCTTTATAGAAGGTATCACAAGTCTGGGCTTTCCAGCTCTAGTACTTGTTTATCTTGCTTTATTTCTTCTAAACATATTTCTGTATGGACATTACCTCTGTCTCAACCAACTCCCTCTCTAAGCGTCCAGTTTTGGCTACTACTGGAAATAAAGAGATTGGACTAAACAGCTCTGCGGGCTAATGCAGAGTGGATGATAAACTAGTCCAAGATTTCCCCATCATTTTCCTAAATATATCAGCCAGCTTTTATGAGAAATTGCAATAATTCTAATAACATCTTGACTTTCCTTTATTGCTATTATTTACTCTTATTAACTGCTATCTCCTACCTGTAGTGAAATCTATGAGATCCAGATGTAACCGAAGTTGCTGTCACATCTATTCTCAGTAATCTTGGCTAAAAATAAGAAATAAATTAGTCACTGCTATTTTGTGCCAACAGTTTTCTGAGTAGGGAAATCAATCATCGCAAGTTCTGAAGAAAAGCACAATTAAACCTAAGTCTAATTATTGGCTTGTCTTCTATCAGACTTGGTTAACGAAGGTCCAGAACAAAATCAGGATAATTCTGAGACCTCAGAAGTCTAAAACCTCAATAAATGAAAGGAAGTAAATCTTGAGAGTTTTTGCTGTGCTGGACAATGACCCTGTAAAGGGACTTTTACAAAAAGGCAGCAGCAAACAACATCTTACCAACTGCCTTCCGCTCTAAACAGTTCTCCTATCTAAGATTGCTGATGTGTGGCAAAGCAACATCATTTATTTGCTTTCCCCAGAGTACAGAGACTTAGAAAATGCAAAGCTCAGGAAAAGCATCTGTGCTTGAGGGTTGGGGGCTGTCACAGCAGCCAAGAAAAATAAAAAGGAAGAAAAAGAAAGAAAAAAAGAACAAAAAAAGGAATGCAGGAAAAAAGAATGAAATAAAAGAAAATAAAAAAGAACAAAAAAAGGAATGCAGGAGTGCTGCTCTGTCAACCAGACCTGGAACCGATGAGTCTGAAGCTGAAGATCAGCACCCAAAATTCCAACATTTGAAAAATTCCACTGGCCCTCAGGAAGGACGATTACACTCTTATCTCGAGCCAGACAAGGATTTCAAGCAGCAGAAGTTTAGTGTATCTGTCAGAAGTATAGCATAACATTTTCTACCACTAGTCAGGGTCTTGTGTGTAAGAACCAGTGTGGATATCCCATATGGCAAGACAAGATAGTGTTTCTCAGGTACACTGATTAGCACTGTAATAAATGTCAGTACTTGTTTAATTCTCAAATAATAATGCCTGGAATTAAGCTACTTTTTAATTAGGGGTGGAATTAATCCATCAATTGTCTTTGCTATTTTTAATAAAACTGTAGCTATTGTATTTACAGGGCTACCAACAGCACAGCTCTGTATCTGCCAACTCTGAACCTGAGTTTTGCTCTATAACCTGAGAATTTCTAAACTAGTAAGATTCTATAACAGATATTATCTGTTTTTTGACATTGCTAAAGGAAGCCCACTGACAGTCCAGGCTGTGTTTCTTTGTGCAAAGAGTTACAAAGATTTATGAGTAAGACTGGACCAACACATGAAGATAGGCACAAACCAAAGGATATATTAGATATATTAGACATATTTGATGTATCAAACTGAAAAATCATATTGGCATTACATTACACTACAGAGTGGTTGACCCTAGTCTTTAATGATGATGATGATTACAGTTACTATTGCTATTACTATTATTACTACTATCACTACTACTATTATTTTTTACAGGCATGCTGATGGAATTTTAAGGAGAGATTTACAGGAAAACAGATAGTTTTGTGGATGTTAAGTACCTGTTAACTGTTAACACAAAGCATTTCTAGGTGCTGGGCCGGATGGCGCCGCAGTCAAGACATTGATATCACAAGAGAGATTTACTTGAAGTTAAACAGAGGGACTGTAACAAAGGAATCAAATCCATAGAGAACCTCAGCTCAGTTTATTAACTGGAAAGCCCCACCATAAATGAGAAATAGCATCTGACGAAACACAACCATATAAAACTGTAAAACTAAAGCCACCTCAGTCCTTTTCTCAGATAAGGCGTCAGCTGGAAAAAGCAATAAAGTGAGCACGATTACTTTTTCTGGGGACTGCTTTATTTCTTGTACAGCAGTTTAGGAAGTACAAGTCATTGGAATTCATCAGCACTGTTTGCTCCTCACAAGACACACACTATCAATGCTTTTTTTGCTCAGTACTTCCATGTGAGAAAGACACTGACCATGAAGTGCAATCTGATTTAATGTAATTCTTGCTGACAACTGTGTAGCATTATCACAGAAGCAAAGAAATGCTCTTGCAAATCTCTGGAAGTCCAGTGGGAGACTCCCATGAATAACCATGAACAAACTAATTCTAACTAAACAAATCTCACTCCATTCTAGCCTATCAGGAAGGATTCAAAGCAACAGAAATATAACCTGCTTTTCTCACATTATATTCCTAGAAGAACCATGTCAATATATTTGGATAATATCACAGTAACTTTACCTGCTCTGTCTTAGCTTCAGGTCTCATAAAGACCATAAAGATTCCTCCAAAGTGTACTCAGGACTGAAGTTACCCACAGTAAATACCATCCCCAGCTGTCAGCAGTGACACCCTGTTGTCCCAGAGAGCCAAATCCTGTGATGGCTTGAGGTGACAGAAGCAAGGTTGTGCCCCCAAAATATATTCTTTCATTCCTCTTACGACAACAGACTTAAGGAAAGAGATTACCTCTCCCTTGCCACTGTAGAATACAAGTGTACCTGCTGGTGACCACAGGTAGGTAACTCCATATACAAGGTTCTCTTTTTCACAAATTACTCCCAGGGAGATTATGGTTGGACAGTAAAAGACAATTTTTCATCACAAGAACAATCAGCAATTGGAATAATTTCCCCAGGGAAGTGGTGAGTCCTGAATGTTGGACACTGTTAAGATTCAGCTGAACAGGGTGCTGGGGCATCCAGCCTAGGTCATGCTTTGACAAGAAGGGTTGGATCAGATGATTCTTGAGGACCCTTCCAACCTGGGATTCTGTGATTCTACAATTCTGTTAAGTCTACTCAGTGTGGCAAAGAGATCATTGGTTCTCAATGACCAAAAGGAAGGGCTGAGTGGGGAGAGAAGGTTCAAGGGAGAAAGGAAATGGTTAGGGTCCTCCCTTGGTGAAAGAGGATAAAGCCATTTTATTATATGCAAAGTGTTCTATATTGATAATACAATTTTTTTTCCCCCATACATTGCAAAGCCTCCAAAAGTAACAATAAAGTGGGAAGATACCATTTACTGAGTCAAAGATTTAGAGCCCACTCCCGCATGGCTATTCTCAAACTGTTCCTACAGTTTACATCCCATAGATCTTCAAGAATGTAGTTAGATGGCCTGATACAGAGCCATTTGGTCTCACTTATATTAGTAAATGAAATGGTGCCAGGGAATCTTCCAATATTGTGGAAAAGGCTCATTTGCATGTTTAAATTGTTAACAGACCCTAATGCAATTTTGGCTCAAGCCAAATAGCTTTCTCACAGACAATTCCTACTAATTTGGGAGTTAGCAGGAGTCAGAAATGACTCCCAGTTAGGAGTTCAGATGTGGCCATGCTCTTCTGGATGGTAAGAGATTAATAGCATGGATATGATGGTTCAGAGCCAGCTGGCTTCACTGGCAAAGAATGGTCCCGGGAACATTCTAATTAACAGTATATGCAGTACCATGACTGATTGAGGGCTTATTCCTTTGACTTTGCACCTCCAGTTTTATCTCTGATATCAAAGCTGCACAGTATTTAATCAGAAAGCTGTCAGAGTTTGGTGTTTGATCAGCAGCAAACTGATCCAGGCAAACCCCTCATGTTAGTGATAGCAGACAGGGAACTGACAACCTCAAGTTGTTGATTTGTAGCACTGCTTGATCACCCTGCCCCCATCATCTTGAAGCTGGCTCCTGCAATTGGGTATTTCAGATGACAGAATCATGCAGGTTGTAAGGCACCTCTTGGGATCCCCATCTCCAACCTCCCTGCTCAAGCTGGATTGGCCAAAGCTGGTTGCCCAGTCAGGTTCCAAATATGCCCAAGGATGGAGATTCCACCACTCTTCTGAGTAACCTATGTGTTCAACTACTTTCACACACTTCAACCAAAATCAGGCAGCCTTTCCTTTTTTACATCAGAGGTTTTGATCTGATCTAGGATGATCTGCAGAAATCAGATTTTGCACCAAGGTACTAACTAAAATGAAAGAACTTGGACTCAGTGATCCTTTTGGGTCCCTTCCAATTTGAGATATTCTGTAATTCCATAATTTTAAACTTACACATGCTCAGGAGGGAAGTGGTGAGCAAGCAGCAGGAAAGACCAGAACGTACAAAGTTCATGCAGTTTGTAATGGCTTTTCAGGCCTGACACAAGCACTAGCTGTTATCTATCCAAAACAGGTATACATTAAAGAATGTCTGAAAGTGAAAGCTTTAACCCATGCTAGGCAAGAGAACATACCTTCCAAAACCACAATGATATGGATTTCAGAGCTCTGTGCAAACGGCAAGAACTCTGGGGCAGCCAATGTACAGAACCCAGGCTAAGTACAATACAGACATGCATTAAATTAAAAGAGGAGGGCTGGTATTAGCAGACAGGGATATTGCAGAATACTGTGGGATACTGAGGCTCCAAAATTGCTCTTAATCTAGTCTCTGCCCAGCCTGTATTTGTACTTGGGATTGCCCTGACCAAGGTGTAGGGCCTTGCACTTGGCCTTGTTGAACCTCATGAGGTTCCCAGATCACAGAGTAGTTTGGGTTGGAAACAACCTTAAAGATCATCTAGTTCCAACCCCTGCCACAGGCAGGTAAAACTTCCAGGTTGCTCCAAGCCCCATCCAGCCTGGCACTGAACCCTACCAGGGATAGAGCATGATCAAGATCACTGGGATTCAACTCTTTAAAGGTTTCCTTTTCTAAGCCTTCCTGCATTGATGGAGAAGCTCACAGAAGACTTGGCATCCACAGAACAACCTCTCAAGGTCCCTCTGGATGACAGAGGGACCACAAAGCTACTTTTAAATAATATTAGGTGAAAATGATTTTAGACTTCTTACTTAAACTCTGCCTTTGCCATTCCACTGCATATGTCTGAAGAGTTCAACAATTTCTTGAAACACTTCTGGAAGTTAACTGAGTCAGATACCTACATGCCTCAAAATTCATCACCTCTGACATTAGTAGGACATAATATACACTGGATAACAATGAGCACTAGATGGGTAAATTTCCTGTCCAATGTTCTCTCTACTGAACAGTTTTGTTCTACTATTTAAGAGACTAATTCTTTTATTCATATTGCTGTATGAACTTCTATCCTCTAAGCACTCAAACCTATCATTAAGTAGGTGGAAATGAAAGAATTATTTCTTTTGTGCAGTGTATTATATATAACCAAAACCATAAATAAAGCCCATTATTTATTATTGAAACCTAAATAATGATCTCCTGCTGCCTTTTCCCTCTGACTACAGGCCTGAGTAAGTAGTATATAAGAACAATGCACTTGTACAATAGGAGACACTGAAGGCAGGACAATGAAGAAAAGGAAAAGCTATTTAAAAATGCAATAGCTGATAAGGAGAAATAAAAGTTCACAACAGAAAGCAAAGAATGGGGTGCTAAGGTTACCCTTTGTCACAGGACTAACAGACTGGGGACACAGGCTTCAGCTTGGGAAAATGACTGCAAAGTGCATGAGGGTCCATGGCAGTCAGCTGAAGTGTCCCTGGTGTAGTGCTAGAGCAAACCAGCCACATGCAATAACCATGTGCAAAAGCAGGAGAGCAATTGCTGGGAAGCAGGGGGTTTCTGTTGCACCTGGCTCCATACAAAAACTAAAGGAATTACATGTAGTTTTAAGAACTACAACTCAAGAGAGAGGCAGAAAAGCAGGGATGGTTCAGCAAAGAAATGCAGGAACAACTATGAGCTGGAAAACATTCTTTTCACAGAGAGAACTGTAATTCCAAACCTCATCTGTAGCAGACAATTATGTGGTGATTTCATGGCAACCTACATGTAAATTCATTTTAATAAAGCCAAACTGCAGTAGACAAGCAAGGATATAACAAAATCCAAGGAGCAGAAACCACAATGAAGGAAGTGCAACAAAGCATGTGAACCACTACACAGCTGTGGCAAGCTCTTCAGATTGGAAACTTTAATGGTTTTTATGAAATACCTGGTTTTCTTGTTAATATTTTCTACTTTGCACAGGAAGTAGTTCAAATAAATCTTCTGATCTCTGCTGTATTTGTGTTTGAGGTTAAACCTCTGTGATGGCTTACACAAACTCCTGAATTAGGAAACAATTGTAGTAACATTTGTGTATACATGTAACTCTTCTGCCCAAAAACATGAAGGAAAAACCTCACAGCAGGAAAAGCTTTGGAAACCTTTGCTTGTCAAATATATATTGTGGTATCTTACAATGACTGAAAACAAATCTATGACACGAGAAAATCCATCAGACACATCCAAGACACAACATTCAGAATTACACACTGGCAGGCAGCTGCAGCCTGTGATCTCCAACAGGTTATGGCTTGCAAGAGAGCAGGTCCCTTAAAACAACCTGTCAGCACATGTTATTTGTTGCTTTTCCTACTCTGTTGTCCTTTCTCTCTGTGTAATACACTGCACAATAAAACCTCAGAAAGCCTGAATTTGCACAGTCACACAATCAGGTTTGAAGAGTGCAGTGGAAAGATGCTGCAGAGCGTGTGAAGCAGACCTCAGAAATAAAATCATTGTATTTTAAGAAGGGTCTGTTCCTTTTCTTTTGGACTTCTACTTCTTTTTGCCCATCTACACATGCCAGGCCTGCAGCTCTGCTTGCAGCTATCTTTGCCATGCCACAGAACTCCCACACAACAGCTCTGGCCAACACCAAGCAGCTAGAAGATGCAGCCCTTTGGCAGCTGACTTTGAATCCTGCACGCAGCTGGACCAGAGGATCAAACCCAAGGTTTGATTTCTCTCGACAGGAGGACTTGGGAAGCAGTGTTTTAAAATGCTGACTGCCCTCCAGCTGTAGGCTGAAAACCAAGCTGGGACACTACTTACACCTGGAAACAGAGGAGGGCTTCTGGATTCTTTTGTAGGAGAATATTTGATATAAAATACATGTTTCTTAGAGGTACTATGCAAACCAGAAATAAATCTCTCCTTAGTGGGTTTTGTGGTTTTTTAAATCTTGAGTAGGAGTCTGGATTAAGAAACAAGAAAGTTCCTCCTCCCCTTCTGCAGAAAGTTTTTTAGTCTACATTATGGAACCCTGATAATTGAAATACATTGCTACAATAAGAAAAATTTAGAGACCATTGAATTGTTGGAGTTCTGTTTCAAAGTTGAAATTATTTCAGATTTGATGTCCTCAATTTCAAATAAGAAGAGCATTCTGCTGCTGAGGACTTAGAATGTGAGATCTTGCAAAAGGCCCAGCTCAACTCTTGGTGTCAGCAGTTTCTCCAGTGAGTGCATGCACTTCCTATGCCATTGGTGTTGCATGAGCCACAAAAGAACATGACTCACTCTTCTGCAAAATAACGGCTGCATCAAACTAATGGGAGTAAAAACCTATAAATACTTATTTCTGTTTCAGTGAATAGATACAGCTGCACCGGCACTGGAAGTAATGAGTAAATGAATGGAAACAAAGTCGAATGCACAGACTCAGAGGACACAGCACTGTGTTATCTTCATGAGCAGGTCATGCATAGGAAACATCAAAACCAGAAAACAGATATTTAAAAGTGCAACAAATTTAGCTTCAATTCATCCAAAGGAGATTTGTTGCTGTTGAAACAGCGAAACCACACTTGGGGATCATTACATGACGCAGCTTTTCAAAATAACAGCTGGCTTGTCTTTGCCAGAGGTGAACTGGTTCATGAAACCATGTCCTCAGGAGCAGCCCTAGAGCAGGTGCCAAGATTTATATATACAGCTGCACTCAACATAAACTACGCTGGCTTTGTGCACAGCTCCCAAATGAGTGTAGACATGGCCACAGGGCAATGAAAAATTCATAGAGCTTCTTACCTCATCTCTGTTCTATTTAAGGGCTTAGTTTATCTCACTGGGGAGCCAAGGGAAGCAGCTAGTCAGGTCTGGTCTTGAGCTTTGAGATTCCCCAGAATAAAACACCAAAAAATTCCAAATTTCCCAAAAGTGTGAAATGGTTACCTGTTAGTTCTACTGTTACACACACACACACAAACAAAAGTAAGTTTAAAGACTCAGTCTAGAAGAGAGATCTAAGTTTCTGGTACTTACTCAATTTCTCTTCTGAGCAGGGAACAAAAAACCCAATAGGGGTAACCCAAATTTGCAGGATATGAAACCAATGAACTGTGCAGATGAAACAAACTTGAGAATGAGAACATGTTCATGGCTGTCCCTACAGGGCAGAGAACCAGATGTGAAGTTCCCCATAGCCCTTCACCTGTTCCCTAAGGTACCCAGATGATGGCATTGTTTAAATAGTTCTGAAGAATGATTGCATTGTAATTAAAATAATGCATCTGACTGCAGTTTCAGAAGGCACTGAGCACTTGCTCTGCACAAACTTTGGTCAAATTCCAAGCATGAGAGGACTGTCAGCAGTTCCTTATCATAGCATGCTACTTTCTGACAGCGTATTTGTAAGAAAAAAATAGGAATTCTGTAAAAATAGCTACTACCACTTCTCCAATGGGAGCACCTAGGACAAATATATCCGTGAGTATGCTGAACCAACATCTTTTTTTCCTATAAAAAGGGAATATAATAACTGCAATATTAAATTGGACCTCACCACCTCATTCCAATGCAAATCATGTGAGCAACTTTCATGAAAATATGGATTTATACATTACAGAGTAATTCCTCCTTTGTTCTCTTTGTTATTTTAAACAGTAGAAAATAGCCGATTCCTGTTCTTATCCTATTCAAGAGCATTCTGAAGGACAAGGGATGAGAAATGTGGTATCTGCTTCCCTTTCAAATGTGGAGTTAAGTTTTCTACGTGCCTTTACGGAGCTTTTACATCTGTTTTTTAGCTGTGACTAATTTTCCTAATGGCACTTAGTAGTTAAGCAGCCAAAAGCTATCCTGAAGGAAGGGAAGGCAGGAAAAATAATTAAAAAACACATAATTCAACAACAATTCAGGTTGAAAAGGTATAATCCAGAAATAGCAGCCTAAATATTTGCCAAAGGGAAACATTTCAAACGTGTTTGGATACGACAGGGTTTCACTCCCTGACTCCTTACCGAGGCAGGGATAACAATCTCCCATCATTCACTGCCCCGTGCCCGGCTTAGGCAACTCAAGGACTTTGTCTTTGTGCCTGGTCCTCCAGGAAACTGCAAATTCAGGCTGTTTTAGCAGCAGGAATGACAAACAGACTGCTTTAAATTTACTGGTTTGTAGTAATTTAAAAAAGAGTTTAAGGTGTTTACTTCTGTCAAAATGATTGGAAACAATTAAACATGCCAGAAAGTTAAAAACCAATAAGAAACCTGAAAATATATACAGATACCTGAGGCTTTACGTAAAGAGTATATCAATCCCTGAGCACTGTTAACAAACCCTAGTGAAAATATACACAATGTATTGTTTCTGAGCAATTCCCTGTTTATTATATTTTGCCAATGTATTTGTATGTAACATCTCTTAACAAAAACATTAAAGAGCATTCTTCAGCTGTCTGCTATCTCTAGCATGTAAATGGTATAGCAGTAGCTGTTCAGAGACACTGACACAAATGTGAGTTCATTATTATGCCTGCTTATTTCCAATAATTTGCAATATTACTTATCATGACAAAACATCACAGTAAATTCTGCCATTTTCCACTAAAATGTCCCACGGGTATGAATGCTTGATTAATAGTAATCCTTATTGTAAACAAGGAATCAAGTGAGATATTACTTCATCATGACTTTGTTCTTGCCCTGTTCTGTAATGACTAACAGGAATGATGGAAGTGCAGCATTTATTGAGTGCCCCAGCCCAGGCTGCTCAGCAGCCACCCTGTGCCATGTCCCTCTCTGAGCTGTTCCTACGACCCATTCACAACAGCCAGAAACAAATACAACCTGAGAGCACCTCCACGCTCCTGCTCCTCACTGGCATTCCCGTAAAAGCTCCAAACACACAAAAAAGAACCAGGTGACATTTCAAATAGCATTCGGAGAAGTTAACTCTGCCATAACAATACACTGCTGCATCCCGGCCGCGTGTGAAGACCCGGGAACATTTTCATGCTAAAGCAGGAAAATGGTGAGGAATGCAAATCCAGCGAACCTTTGTGGCTGTGGCGGATGCCGGTCCGGTCCTCCACCAAGCTGGCATCCCGAGGCGTGCGCGGCATCCCGGCGCGCTGCATGGCGCCGTCTCTAAGGAAACGGAGCCGCCACGTGACCCAGCATCTCCTCGGAGAGGTACGTTATCCAACAAGATGTTTTTAGGTTGGGTAAGGCTGTTAAGGGTGAATTGTCCAGCTACAAAGAAGGGCTGAGGATTATCTTGGTTTTAATTAATTTTCCTTAAATCTAACCCGTTTTGTTCTGTTTGAAGGTGAAGGGACAGATGACCAGGCAGAAGCAGCACACCAACACATATGTGAAGTTTTTAACAAACAAGGAACACTTTATATTTAACTAGATTCTTCCCCGTGAATAAATTAATATAAAATTAGGCCAGGTTGGATGGGGCACTGAGCAACCTGCTCTAATGGACAGTGTTCCCTGCTCATGGCAGGGGGGCTGGAACTAGATGAGCTTTAAGGTCCCTTCCAAACCAAATCATTCGTGATTCTACAATTATTCCATAAAAAGTGCAAAACCTGCCCTTCAAAATGCAATATTCATCAGGAGAAACCTAAGCATAACAAAGGGAACACCACACTGAGATTAAAACGCTGGCTTTTAGGGGGAGAATATTGTTGTGATTCTCTAATGAGGCCACTCACAGCCAGCTATGGCTCATCCCACGTGGATTAAAGGGAGTGCAGAATGGTTTCTCTCCTTTGTAAAATTCTAGGTTCCCCAGTTATTTGCCATATAGACATTTGTGATTTTAACGCCTTCAGAGGGACAGAGTTCTTGTTTCAGCAGGATACCAGGCTTCAGAAGCACCAGTATATCTCAGACTTTAATCCTTGCAGCATTAGTAACTGATCTGTTAACTGTGTATCAAGGGGTGCAGAAGATACACTGACACTGCATTCTCCACAGCACTGAGGAAGGAAGGAAAGGGAAAAGCAAAAAGCAAAACAAGAAAAGGGAAAGAGGGAAAAAAATAGGGCAGCAGAAAGGAAGGAAGAGAAAAAAAACCCTGACTAGAATAAAACCACAGATCAGAAAAATATACACATGCTAAAATGCAAACTCCTGTACATTTTCAACTGAAAGAAACAATAATATGATTCATAAATTGTAAGAGGTATTATGCCCCAATAATCTGACCACCTGCATGTTAAAAGCACACAAAAAATGAAATTTCACTTGTTTACTCCAACAAACAGACAAGTTATTTAGGTTTGTCTAAAGCCTAATTTCAGTAAGTTGGGATCTAGGGTATCAAAGAGAAAAGGTCACAACAACTTCCCCTCGTTGTTCATTCCATTACTATTATTGCTATTATTCCATTGATCATAAAGGGTAGACTCTTAACTGAAATTTGGCTTCAGCATCAGTAGCTTAAGGGTTGAAAAAAGTCTCACCTCCTTTTTCAAGTATAAAAGGAGTTATAACTAATATTCCATATTCTGCCCCTGAATAACAGCATTTTTTCCAGAACCACAACTGTGAATATAGGTATTATAAGGTGTTAAATTATTATTAAATAAATATTGATAGTATCCCACAGTTTGGGATTAGACACTTGATAACAGAATTACAGAATTGTTTGAGTTGGAAGAGACCTTAAAGCTCATCTAGTTCCAATGTCCTACCACAGGCAGGGACACCTTTGACTAGACCAGACTGCTCCAAGCCCCATCCAATGCAGCCTTTAACACTGCCAGAGATGGAGCAGTCAAAGCTTCTCTGGGCAACCTGTGCCTCACCTAAAGAATCTACTACTAATATTTAAAGTTAGTATTAAAATTTAATATTATATTAATAATAATTACAGTCATTAATAACAATTACTAAATTGTTTTAAAATAATATATGATACTATTATATTATTGCTATTTCACAATTATAGTAATCTAATAATTAGCATTAAAATACATTCTTAAAATATTAGTATCAATCTAACATTTAAATCTATTAATATTGCATTCTCAAGGAACAGGAAAGAGCTGCTTACTAATACTGTAAAAAGATCATTACAAGGTTGATGTATCATAGGAATAAAAAAGAATTCAAAATAAACAAACAGAATTATAATACCACCACTTGGGGGTTGCTATTCATTTTGTTTATCATAACCTCTACCAGCCTGAAATCAAGAACAGATTTCTCTCAGCCAGCGAAACCTGAATGCACTGCAGCCTACCACAGAAACAAAGAATAAAAATCCAAAATAAAGAAGAATTCTGTTCTGTCATGGAGAATCAGGACAGCTGCAGTCAAACCAAGTCTATCGCGCAGCCTTCCTACTTTGAACTCTTCTATTACAATAGTGGCTTCAGGAAAAATAAAGCCCCTGGCAGATACCCGCATCCTTTACACAGCCACTGGACTGTGGGGGATGCTGGTTCCCAGAGCTAACATCTGCAACCACATCTGGGGGGAGCTGCTGCAGAAAATACAGACACCTGCCTCCTTTACTTGGGAAATGAGGAGAATTAAGTGTGGCAGGTGGTGCATTCAAATGCAAACTCTACCAGAATACCTAAATCAAGGAAAATATCCATTTTGAACATATTTAACTGTATACCCCTCAATGAGAGAAGATGACATCTGTCTGCTGTCATATGTATTTACATTTTTTCAATGTATATTTATGTAATTTTAGTAAAAAAATGCCTATAATGTGACAGGAGCACACGCCATTCCTCTGCAGTGACAGAATGAACATGAAAGTCAAAACCAAGCCATCATACTCCAGAAAAATACATTCATACCAAATGCTTCTGGAGTTCTGAGGAAAGCAGCAATTCTCAAACACTGCAAACAGATAAAAATGACAGATTCTAAGACCCCACAACTGCGTGCAAGCACCTAATGAGTGACAATGATTAAGATGCGCTTTTCAGAGTCTCACATCACCTTCCTCAGCCTTATTCCAATCGTGGGGGCATCAGTGCATGTGTAGAAGGAGCTAGGCTGAGCTGGAGGCCCCTGCTGCAGAACATGCTGCTCACTCTCATGTGGGTGGTGTGCTGCTGGTGTTTGCACACAAGGTACCAGGAAGCACACTTGGCTACAGTGGAGAAGGCTGAGCTCTTCTTCAACCTGTTGGATGTAAACATGTGACTCTTTGCTCAGCAGGAGGCACGTGTGCCATTAGAAAGGGTGCCCATGAAGCATGGGGACTGAAATCACTTCCAGTACAAAGTTCAGAGTAAAAACATTACAAAGTGGACAACATATACTTACGAATTTGTAGACACATCTCACAGACCCACTTATTTGTGTGTGTGTACATACACACATTAGCACAACAAGAAAACTGCTGAGCTCCCAATACAAAAGGCAAGATTCTCATTGCTATTCCCAATTTTGACACATACCAACAGGGGAGAAAGGTACTTGCATACCCTGAGGTCTTAGTTCTCCTTTCTTTACCTAACTCCCACTTCAGATGGGAGAGAATTCTCTCAATTACTCAGTTTATCTATTGCCTACCCATTAACCCAAAACTGTAACAGGTTGTTGTGTCTCCTGTTCCTGGTAGTCCAAGGGAATTGTCTCTCTGTAATAACAAAAGCAGCCTTGGGGAGAAGGACTTGGGGCTGTTGGTCAATGAGAAGCTCTACGTGACCCAGCAGTGTGTGCTTGAGCCCAGAAACCAACCATGTCCTGGGCTGCACCACCAGCAGCGTGACCAGCAGGTCCAGGGAGGAGACTCCCCCTCTGCTCCACTCCCCGCCTGCACTTCTGCGCTGAGCTCTGGGGCCCCAACACAAGAAGGATGTGAAGCTGTTGGAGTGAGTCCAGGGGATGCCACAAAGATGCTCTGAGGGCTGAAGCACCTCTGCTATGGAGACAGGCTGAGAGAGCTGGGCTTGTTCAGCCTGAAGAAGACTCTGCAGAGATATTAGAGCAGCTTCCAGTGCCTAACCACTGTCCCACACAACATCCTTGTCTCTAAATTGGAGAGACATCAATTTGACAGGTGGGGCAC
>NDXB01015344.1:18764-32396 GCA_002631895.1 Agapornis roseicollis | reverse complement strand
AATAAAATGTACCAGCCAGATCTTGACTCTTGATGTGATCTACTTTAAGCAACAAGAAAATAAGATCATTTGACTCCTGGTGTCCCACGTGTGCTGTTAACACATTTTAATTTAGGTGCATTTGCTCTATTCATTCTGTAAGTCCACTAAAATATCTTCTTGATGGACAGAATGAGAGACGTTGTGTGTATCAGTAGGATTCAGTGTGTTCTTATGTCCATAAGGTTTCAATCAATATCTACCTAAAAAAGGGAGTTTGTTAGAAAAACCTCAGTATTTGTCTCCTTGAATCAGTATTGTCTAAGCCCTCTGAATTCATAACAGCATCTATGTTTAACACCCACTAGATTTCTCAGGGATATAGGCATCTGTTTAAATGCTTGCCAGGTTTGAAGAACTCATGCACATGCATTAAGCTGCACTGAAATGGGGGTTAAATTACAGGGTCTCTGTTGCACAGCATAGCCTCCCCTACACACATACCATTTCTGTCTTTCTCAGGTTCTCAAGCTTGCTATCTCCACTAAATCCCAGCATCAGCTGATTTTTCTGGGTTTACATTTTGCCAGAGATTTTCTATTCCACTCTGCCCTCACTGTCACTTTCACTTCTGCTTACTTCTCTGCTTCTGCTATTCTTTGTGTTCCACATGACTTTGTTCCCCACTTCTTGATCTTCTAGGCCCAGTGTAAACGTTTAATTTGTTCCACTCGCTGCGAACAGAATTGCTTCCTCCTCTTCAAGTCTCCCTTTAAATCTACACATGGATTTGAGCTTAGTATTGACTCTAAGGCCTGTTCCCAGAGGCCTGGGGATATTTGACTGTGCTTACCCATAACAGTGAGGAATGAGGTTAGCTGACATGACTCTGAACGTGAGGGGTTCTGGCTGGTCAAGGCTCAGCAAGTTAACTGCAGCACTCTCTTCCATCACTATACAACAACCTTTGTTTGTTCTCCATAATCTTGTTCCTTTCCCAGATAAAGAAACTAAATTCAGTTCTGTAAAATGCTTCCCATCTGTTTTCTTCTGGAAAGTTTTTGTATGTCTGTGAAAGAAGTGAAATTCAAAACAGCTACTGAGGAGACATCTTCACAGGCCTCCATCAACCTCACTTCTGTTCAGCATTCATACCTACTGGGATCTTTTTCTAAAACCCTTTGCTAGTCCCTCAGAATGAGAAGGATCATTAACTAAGCAAAAATTGATTCATTACAATGAGAAAGTTTTTCAACAGCCATGTGTTGTTAGCCCAAACCACAGGCTGCTGTGATCTTTTGAATACACAGGAGGGAACTGTAAAGAATTCTCATGCACAAAAAGCCTCAGATGATGTCAGTGCTTAAAAGCCTGAAGGCCAAAGAGGCTTAGTGAAAGTTCTGTCGGGGTAGCAGAGGGAGATTCAACAGGGCAGCCCCTTTCCTTCATTAGATTAGTCCATCAAAATCATTAAGAAAAGAACAGGCATTCATCCTTTGTGACTGTGGAAAAAAACAAATTGCAGACTCCAAACACTATGTAAACAAGTTCAGGAATGTATGTCCTGGCAACTGATGTCCTTGAAATAACAATATTGAAAAGGTGAGAACTGTCTCTATTCAGACACTTGTAGAACATATGCTTGAGGGAACCCGGAGAGGTCATCCTGTTCACTCCCTTTTTCTAAGGCAATATTAGCTCTCCCTAATGTTGAGTGGGCTTGCTCTGAAACTTAATAACCATCTTGATGCTGAAATTGCTGTTTGACTGCCTATCAAAGCTTTTAAAATAAAATGATGGTGAATAACATTAAGAAAATTTACACCTCCTACTTTGGCTGGCATCTTTTTTTAACACCGTCAGTGAGAGGATCTTGAAGAATTCTGGGAGTTTTCCCCCTCATCTGACCACAGATTTTTCAAACCAGAAATCTGTTCTATTGAAAACCTATCATATTAAGCTAAAAGGAATCATAGCTATCAATCAGAGGTGGGAAGAATATTCTTACCATTTATTTCTGTGAAGTTAGTAGAAATCATGTTCCCTTATTGACAGGAAGAAAGCAACCTTGGCCTAGGAAGATATATTCAGTGTATAAAATCATGTAAAATGATAGTCTAGAGGGAATGGCAATCAGGTAAATCAAGTGAGCAGGAAAAGTGCTCAATGGAGTGTTTTGTATGAGGAAGTCAGGTCATTTATTTCATTGCTGTTTCATGTTGTCTCCTGTGGAACGGATAAGAAAGGAGGGTTAATTGCTCCCCATTATGATCAGATAGAAGAGGGCAGAACAGATGGTTGGTTCAGAGTCCAGATTCAGAACAGCAAAGGAAAAAGTGTTTTTCTAAGGAGGCATTTAAGGGAAGGAAGGAAGAGCTTTGGTACACAAGAGCAGGGAGATGGTTCTAAGCAAGGGGGCTAGGCACAGCCACCTCTGGGAGCTGTCAAAAGGGAACCTTAATCAAAGTGGATCAGAAAGCCGAGTGTAACAAGCTAAAATGAGTACCACTACATCCACTTTGAACACCAGCTCATGTACTGCAATTTTGAAAGGGGTCAGTGTAGCAGGAGTGGGAGACATCACGGTAGCTGCAGTACTTTAAGAAGAACATTCTCCATAAAAGCTCCCTTTGGGGTTACAAAAACTGCCACTTCCACAGCAAAGCCTCCTCCAAACCCAGATAACTGATGTTTGTTACTGTTAATGAAAGGCCACGGTCAATGCAAACCTTGGTGTATTTTCAGGCACTGGCAGGAACACTTTCTATGGTTATTTCCATGTTAACTTCCTAACAGACTTTACAGTAAAATACTAAGACAATTAGTAATTATTGCCAATTTTAACAAGAAATGTTATCAATGGCAAATAATAAATACAGCACTCCTGCAAATTAACTTCTTTGCCACTCATTACTCCTTGCAGAGGTTCACAGCAGGCTACTTCAGCTAACCTTGGTCATAAGCATGCTCAGCTGCCGCTCAGCATCAGAATAGCCCAAGTTCAGCACAGCTCCTCTGAGCTGGCTGCTCTTTTCAGCTTGCAGTAGGAGAACAGCAAAGGTAATACTACCCCACAGTCAAATTTAATAGCAGCTATTGTGGGTGTCACCTACCTGTCATGTCTGACTCACCTCACCATCTTTTTGTTGTTTTCATTTAAATATTTAAACACTCAAATATTCCAGTGACTTTACATTTTACCTCCTCAGAAAGAAGCAATGTTTCAAAGGTGTTACCATGGAAACAATGGAGTTAGGAGGCAGCTAAACATGAAAGAAAGTCATCCAACAGTAAATCCAGAGACATGCTTTAGGGTAACTTAAAATTAAAAAAAAAGTATAATTAATTGGGCTGCTGCTGAGCATGAGTTTGTGCTTACTGCTTTCTTGTAAGTGACAAGAGGCCACCTTTTTGCCTTAGGCAAGAAAAGCAGAATTTTCAGTACCTAAAGTCCTTTTTGATACAAGAGGTATGATGACCACCTTTGGAGCAGACCACCAGCATTAGTTATCAACAATGGCAGCCAACTGAAATGGCATTGTTAAGGGTCAGTGACACCAACTTCCTCAAACAAATCAATCCCTACTGACTGCAGTGGCCTGTGAGCCCTGGAGAGTTGTGATCCAAGACATTTGCAAAGTTTAATCAGAGTACAGGAAAAAGATTAGCATGAGTGGAAGTAAAAGTGCTGCTAGGTGTGGCAAGCCCCTTCCACTTATGCAAATGAATATACAGAGCCATTCTGCTCAGAAGTGAGTATTAAATTATCCTTGTGGATAAATATAAAAACATACCTTTGTCAGTCTGTCACCATATAACCTGAAATACCATAATTACCTCAAGCATCGGAAGGAACAACTCGTGGCTTTTGCCTGTGCTCACATCATAATATGATTTCCTGCAACTTTACACAGCCTTAGCTTTACTGAAGTATGTGTTGTCTGTAGTGAAGGTAGCAAAGGAAAATCCAATGCTTCAACTATGTGTCAGGCAAGAAAAGCTCAAAATAAATCCTTTTAATGAAGATCATATTTACTTCATGCACTAGCGAATTGACCACAGAAACACTTAATACATTTAAATATGCCATACAGAATGTTCTGTTCAGAACAGAGTCAGAAACAGAACTTGAGCTTTAGTTGCTCTTTATAACTCTTTAGATAATGCTTAAAATCATAATACTTTCACCTGTGGGCAAAGGAAGGGTTCCGAGTGATGTCTAAAACCGCTCCCTAATGTTGGAAATCATCTCGATTATTAAAAGAAGAATCATTCCTACCATCAGTGGCCACTAGAAAACTTCTGTTATTGTGGAGTGGCAGAGTGGGATACATCTTCAGCAAACTGACAGCTCTGGTGTGACTGGTGAGCACCTGGCTGTTGGTGCCGAGGGTAGCAGACAGTACCCACTCCACCACTGCCCTCCTCAGGAAGAGTGCCCAACACCTGCTCAAAGGGTCATGCTTGGGGGCAACTGAATTTTTTACTGACTCAGTTTCTCAGGAGTCTTTCTCCTCAGAACAATGTTTTTCTTCTTGGATCCACAAGGAGATGAAAGCATTACAGGAGGAGCTTCTAGTTTGGAGAACTGACCATCTACTCCACAGCTAAACAGCTGCCACTGTGTATTAAAAGCACCTTGAGACAGAATGCAAGCCAGATCCTACAAGCCTGAAGCACTGATTTAACCATGCACTATTGACAGTACCTTCCTCCTGGAGGGATGGGCAGAGAGTCAGATAGTAAATGATACCCACATAGCCTGCAATTTACTGTGAGGGAGCATGAGGGGACTGGTCTACTGAGGCTTGAGACACTGGTGGGACCTTGCTACTAGCAAACACCAGGGAGCAGATCCTACCCATACCCAGGTGGCTTTGGAGCACATGGAAGAGAACAGCCAGGCCAATTCACAATTCAGCCAATTCAGCGTTGGAGCATCACACAGTTTGTAATTGATCATCACAAAATATAGTTAGTCCACAGCTTTTGAGAAAAGATAGTTTATATAATTCTCTACACACACACACACACACACACACACACACAAAATATATCAAGTCTCTTTGAATTAACATAACAGGTACAGCTAAATAAAAGTTTATCTGGAGCAAACTGATCTGCTGTCCATTTCACAATCATTTAAAAAAGTACCAAGTTGCATTTAGCCCTGTGACTGATGAATCTCACAGAATTCATTATGCTGTTGGCATTGACTGTGCAAAGGAAAAGAAGAAATGGGCTGTGGTTTTATGCAATTTGTTTTTCTCACTGTTGGAAATCTATCATACTTTTCCTGCCCAAGTTATCAAGATGGTTGATATTGCTGGAAATAAATCAGATCATTGAGGTGAATATTACATAGCAAGCGATTGTGTCACTGAGCTGTATTTCCTATCTTAGCCTTCCAAACTCTATCAAATAAAGTAAATAAATTAATTAATTAATAAAGGAGAAGTATTCTGAAAGATTTATCTAGCCTTAAAATTTGATTTTCAGCTTTAAAATTAACCCTAATTAATTAATTTTTAGTTATATGTGAAGGAAAACCACAAAATCTCCACAGGCTTAGCTGTGACTTTGTCGTGAAAATCGAGTGAGAGGGCACAGCTTTGGCTTTGTTGGTTTTGTCCCCCCAGAACAGAAGCTTCCAGAGTGAGGCTGCCTCCTGCTTTCCTTCTGCTCAGTGCTTGGCACAGCTACCCCTCCATGCGCTGTGGCTGTGGTAACTACCCTGGCAGACATTCTGTCATGCCACTTGCTTGAGGTGGAAATGCAGTAACCCCCAGTCTTTGGATTTGCACTGCTGTGCAGTTTGTGGCAGATAGGAAGCAAACAAGCACATACACTGCTACTCTTTCTTGAATGTTTATGTTAAGTACCCTTCCTGAATGAAGACCCATTTCACCTCTTGTCTGAAAAATCTCCTTCCCCTTCTGTTTTCTGTGTTTCAATCTGAGTTGCTGCTCACTGACTCCAGTGGACCCTGGACCATGTCCTAAGAGAAGAAAAATCTTTTAGCTCATTGTCAAGCTGATCACCCAGAAAAGAACCACTTACAGTCACTCACAGAATAATAATTATGCCCAGGCTCTGATACTTTTTTCCCTTGTTTCAACAGGCAGATGAACTAATTAAGGTGAAACCCAGACTGGGTTTTGCTGTCACTGACACAGTGCTCCTGGCTCAGAGCTTTGTGGAGGGGATTACACTGAGTTACTTGAGCATTGTTACACTCATCAGTGATTTTCAAATGCCAGCTTACTGCAGGTAAGTATCCTAGCTGCTATTTTCTTACTTACAGGCTGTTAAAAAAGCAGTAAGAAGAAAATCATTACTACATAATCCAAAACACTGAAAAACTTTTCTTTGCCTTGGTAAAGTATCTGGCTAGTATGAATGCTTGTGACTTTTCTGGTGAACTCAAAGGTGCTAAAGCATCATGAGACTTTTAAAAATCTAGTGCTACTTAGCAAGTAAAACATTTTACAGTCTCAGACTTTACTGAGAAGCGGACTAAGAAGGCAGGGAGATAAAATGTTTTAGCTCTAGCTCAGCTGTACTTTTGAACTTCTCAGTCATATCTGTTTTGACACCTGAGGAATTTTAAGGAAGTGAAATCAAATGTCTGCCTAATTTTAGGTGATATGCAGTATTTATTCTGAAGGCTCATGCATCTTCTTTCAATCTTGAATTATTTACAACATGCACATGCTCTCCTGTCTCAAGAGATCATTCTGTAACTCCATCAAGTAAAATGAAAGTAATTTGCACATTGTAAATATATATGTGTGTGTGCATGTGGAGGCTTAGTAAGAATTAGTATCAATTGACCATTTATCCATGCTAAGGACTGAAAAATGTAATTTATTAAAAATAGGGAGAGATTTTGCAGGTGGAAACAAATAAAAAATCCAGCTAGTCCAGGATGTATTTTGAGCACCAGTTAGTACTGGAGGTTGCAAAAGAAGATTGATGAAATTGATTTTCATCAAGAAGAATTGTTCTTAATGCCAAATAGCTGGAGATTAGTTTTAAGTCCTGAAACTTGGAGGAGTTTGATCCTTCAGTAGGGCCTTTTTTTGTTCCTTTAGGATAACAAAGTTATGAACATCTTATTTCCAACATCTTATTTTGCTTTGCTGGCCTAGGCCAGCTGTATAATAAAAAAATACAAATAAAAATAAAACCAAACAGTAGCCTTAAGCAGATGCATGAGTTTCTGCATCAGTATCAGTTCTCTGCTTCTCCAAAAGTGACTTTACAGTGCAAATTCCAGTAGGAATTAAAGACAACTGTCCTAAGAAAGATACAAGGAGAACAAAAGCTGTATTCTGCAGAATACACATGGGAGTCAGAGTAGTTGACAAGGCTGATACTTTCTGTTGGTCGATATCATCATGTACACAGAGCCACATACCATAAAAAGCTCTCATAAACCAGCAAAACACTGGAACTCCGAATGGTTCCCATTCCCATATTACAGTTTTTTTGAAGAACATAAAAACTGAAAATTCATCAGTTCATCAACTGTTCCAGCTCTCAGAGTCTGAGTGCTATTCATATTGTTCAATGCACCAGTAGTTGTGATCAGGACCCTGACAAGGTTATGAGTAAAATAGGGCACAGAACCTGAACCAGCACCTAGAGAAATCAATAGGATTTTTATTTTCTTAAGAAGAATCAGATCTTTTCCTTACACCATAGCAAGACATAGCAAAGAGATAACAATGCAGAAAAGAATAAGAGTAATCAATGAATTATGCTCAATCATCATTATGCAATGATTCGTCTTAGTAATTCCACGAAGAATAGCTGCTTTGTATCAATTTGGAATCTGCTGTCTGCAGAGAAGCTGAAAGAGATGAAAGGAAAAAATCAGCAAACCACAGTTGATGTTAACAACTGTGATGGATCCAGGCTTCTGAAATAACCATCTGATTAGATAAACTTGTACATAGGGCAGCATAAAAAATCAAAGAAAATTTGCCTCACCAAGTCTTCCCAGTGCTCTGTTTGAGCATTTTTGAGGTCTATATAACAAGCCAATTTCAGGCAAGTGGAAATTAAGGAAAACAACAATAGAGCCCTGCAACACATTTCTGGGTAATAAAGCGGTACTGAAATTTGATTTTTTATTTGGAGAAAGCCCAGCAAAACTAATAGAGTGTGTGTGGAAAAAAGTTGCAGAGTTTCAGTCCCTTTGTAAATATGAGAAATTCCCTAAATAAAGAGGTTTTCCATATCTGCAGAAAAAGATACTGCTTATTTATACAATAAATTTCCCTATGCATAACTGCAACACTGGTTTGTGTTTTATCTAAGAAAGCAAAAGTTTACTAAAGGTGATATTTCAGAAATAAAGAAATACAAATCACATTGAGATAAGCTTAGCTACAAATACAGAGGCCAAAACAGCTGCTACAGAGCTTACACAATTGGGATAGAAAGTCATATAATCCTGGCAAAGTTAGAGGGGAAAAATGTGCTTAAACCAAACAGTGGTATCAGTGCAGCCGCTATTGAGAATGACTTACAAAATGGATTGAATTTTTTCACGCAAAAAGAGAGTAACAAAGAACTAACTAGGACACTTACAACACAACTGTGTGTGTTAGAAGAAGCCTCAAAGGAAAGGTAACCATTCCCCTGAAAAAAGGACCTCATTTATAGAATATGGCACTAATTAGCTCAGCAACTACAATGTATGAGTGGAACATGACTTTCCAAGTCACATCAATATAAACAGTAAAGGAGAAGAAAATCCATTTTGCATGCACATCCATTCCAGCAGGAATTATTAAAAGAACAGAAAGATATATTTTAAGACCCCTAGAAAATCATCATCATGCACCAATGTGCTCAGTAGTGTAGAAAAACATGTAACAATCCTCTAATTACCATGGCACACCACGCAAGTTAACCTTTTGTATTCACATGCTGACTACCAGGCAGTAGGTGATACGTGTTTGTCTACGTAGGTCCATGGAAATATGAGTTGTATGATTACAAAGTGAGAACAGTGTACCATCTGTCTATCTAATACTATCCATGTGGCAAGTACATCACTATTTTAAGCTTCAAACTCCTCAGTACCAAGAAGGCAGAAGACAAGCGGTGCCTTCATATCATAGTTATATTTGTGCTGTGTGTACATTTTGCCTGGGAGTGAAAATCCAAAACTAGTAGACAAAAATATTCAGAGAGTTATCACCGTACTGGTGCTTTGGACTTTTCACTACATTAAGATGATACGTCATTATCCCAGAAAAAGCTAAACTGTTACCTAAACCTGGCATATTTGCAAAATGCAGAATTCTTGTCTGTCTCTTTGAAGATTGAGTTAAAGAAGGCACATCAGTAAGAAGACCAGCCCAGGGGCTAAATGTCACATGCATAAGAACCCAGGCAAATACCCAGATCATCTGGCATCAAACCATATGCTGGGTTGCTAAGAGCAGCCAGTGCCCAGAGGTAGCAAAGGAACATCTCCACACATTGTAATCAGGAATGGTAGTTACTAGAATGTAAATGGCAAAACTAAACATTAAGATCATGTCGATGAAACAAGTTATATATGAAAGGAGTTAATAAATTCATGTAGAAATCATTCTATGAATGTGTATCAGGAAGCACATTCTGTATCCATATTTATGTGTATCTGATATGAAAAAAGTAATGAGTTAACTAAGCTCTGACTTCCCTTAGCAACAGAGAATATTTTCCTCTTGGTTTAGAGCAGTAGCTCATTCATGCTTTATTACCATGCAGTTTTCCAAAGAAGTTACTTGTTGCAAGAGAGCATCTTCAGAAACTTGCGCCTGGTCCTGCCTTTGCAATTCTGATTTGAGTGCTCCCTCCAATGCTGTTTGCCCTGACATTTCTAAGAGCTGATGTACTAATTTCAAGACAGTTAATATCTCACCACCATGTTGCATCATCATGTTTTTGCTTTGTGTCTGTAGTGACTATACAGGCTTTGCAAGCTGGACTAGTGCTGGTACTGCAGTCCCAGCTAACAGCATCAGCCACTGTGCCAGGTTTCGTTTAACAAGAACTATTCAAAATGCTCCTTATTACAGCTTATTGCCAATTTTCTTTGTTTTTTGTGGCACTTTTCAAAGATCTGGGCAATTTTATCTGCCTGTTCAGCTTTGCCGATTCTTGAGTCAACATCATTGCTCTGGAAATGGGGGGTATTTTTGCTCCTTAACCTTTTGCAGTTAAAAACACCTTAATATTTTGCCAGATATCCATACCCTATCTCATTAGGTGTCTGCTGTCTTTGCTCATCTTGCTCCAGTAAAGTACTTTTCTTATTTCCCAGGTACTATTGTACCAATGTACCTAGAAAATTGATAGCTCATTTTCCAAGTTTCAATGTTTGAATGATTCAGAGGGATACTTGAAAGAAGAATATGGGTATGAGGAGTCAGTTTGGTTTGTACAGATGTTGTATTCACCTCACTGGCTCACTGATATTTCACAAGGAAGTGGAGCCTGTATTTTTGCTGTCATGGTTTAAGCCCAGCCTGTCACTCAGAAACCACGCCAGCTATTTGCTCACTCCCCTCCCCTCCTCCCCCCGCTCCCAGAGGGATGGGGAGGAGAATCGAAAGAATGTAACTCCCATGGGTTGAGATAAGAACATCCCAGTAACTAAGATATAACACAAACCACTGCTNTTAAGCCCAGCCTGTCACTCAGAAACCACGCCAGCTATTTGCTCACTCCCCTCCCCTCCTCCCCCCGCTCCCAGAGGGATGGGGAGGAGAATCGAAAGAATGTAACTCCCATGGGTTGAGATAAGAACATCCCAGTAACTAAGGTATAACACAAACCACTGCTGCTACCACCAATAATAATAATGGTACAGGAAATAACAAAGGAAGAGAATACAACCGCTCACCACCCACCAACTGATACCCAGCCTGACCCGAGCAGTGATCTACCCCTTCCAGGTAACTGTCCCCAGTTCATATCCTGGCCATGACGTGCTGTGGTATGGAATACCTCATTGGTCAGTCTGGGTCAGGTGTCCTGTCTCTGCTTCCTCCTGGCTTCCTCTCCTCCTGGGCAGAGCATGAGACTCACAAAGTCCTTGGTGAGAGCAAACATTACTGAGCAACAACTAAAAACATCGGTGTTATCAGCACTGTTCCCAGGCCGAAAGTCAAAGCCACAGCACTGCACCAGCTACTAAGAAGGAGAAAAATGACTGCTATTGCTGAACCCAGGACATTTGCATAGTTTATTTTCTGTTACTGTCTTCTCATACTAGAAGGCTGCTTTAGATAACAGTTGCCAGACTGTCCCCCTGTCATTGCCTTTCTTGTAATGTAGAGCAACATTGCAGATCCAGTAGCATTCATCATTTTGGGTTCCTTGTGGCAACACTAATGTGCTTTGAACTGCTCCCTGTCCTTAGATTTGTGAGTCCAAATTCTAACATGGAAATACAGGATATTGTATTTTATTGAAGGATATCATCCATCATATCAAGGGTACTTTTGCTCTGTTAGCAACGCTGAACTTGATGTCTACAGCTCCTTGCTGAGTTGAGAAAATTTTTCTGAGCATTCCTAATAGATAGTTTTTACTTGACTTTGTTGTGAAAGCTACCCATGCTCTCTGTGGTCCAATATCTGTCTCACTCTGTTCTCTTCATTACATGACTCATTTTTTCTGGGTGACCATTTCTCCTCTTGATCTTAAAGAAACTTTTAATCTCTTTTGATGTTGTGCTACTTTTGGTTATGTGTCACTGCCTGCCCTTTGCTGTCAAGACTACTCCAACATTTGAAAATTATTTACCTTCCATCACCATATACATATCAAATCTCACATTTGGAGTTGCTGCTTTTTTGTCTTATTACAGTGCTTTCCTATTGTTCGTTTTATTTATTTGTAAACCCTGCAACAGTTATTCCACATGACCCAATATACAAGACATTTTCCACTGTCATTTGCCACTCTCCATCATAGAATCATGTTTTCTTTTATATTCAGATTGTTTTCTCTGCTTTCTGCATTTGGACAAATATTGGTGTATTTTTCTTGTTTTTCCATGAGCAAACTTATGACCTCAGTGTCTTTACTGTGTATGTTCTGCATTTGCAGATGTGTTCACCTGTAGATGCCTATGGTTCTTAGTAAAGTTAATGTGAACTCCCTGAACAGCCTTAGTCAAGCACATTTCTCTTGTCCCTATTGTTTCTAACACATTCACCTGTTTAGAAGTGATAATCCAGGATCTGACTGTTTTGTGATATGCTGGTCTTTGTTTCTCCAGATCTTTTCTCACAAAGAAACCTTTTTATTTATGCTGTCCTTTGAAAGATTAAATGGTTTTTAAAGTCATTTTACAGTTTGTCTTGGTTCAATGCTCCTGCTAACATATGTAGCAGGTTTTGCCAATTGCAGCTGATGGTGTGGCTGAGCTTACTCTGATTTACATTCTATCTACATACTAGTGCTGCTAAACTGATCCTCCCTTAAGTCCAGCTGTGCAAGGGTGGAAAATGTACACTGCTGCTGTAAGCAGGTTTATTTGGTTTGGTTTTTTTTTTCCTGCTTTTCCTTTGTGCTATTCAATATTAAGAAAGACAGACATGCCAGACTATGCAACAAGCTCATCCTTTCTCCAATTATTCTGTCAATTCATCTCACACTTCCTGAAAGTAGAATTCCTGAACTCTGAGGTATAATCATTCAACAGCTTCTCCCAAATGGAATATGTCACTGTCCTATTAACAACCACAGGTCAGTGCCCTGTTCAGCTCTATACTTCCTGCATGACCTTTGACGAGTCACTCATCCTGTGTGTACCAAGATGACTAAATATTTAGCTGTGGTATTTATGCCTGAATGGACTGCTCCACAGTGATACAGACGCACAGGGACCATCATGAAATCAAGAAAGTTTGCAGCAAAGGATTCACCAGTATCTTGCCCCTCAAGCTGAACCAGATCTGTTACAGGGCAGAAAAAAATCTTCCCATTGCTTCCCTCCCTTCTCCTCAAAGCTACATAGAGATCAAGCCAGTTTTGCTCTGTATTATGTTAAAGATATTTTCAAAATAGCTTTTAATAAAACTTCCACCAGGCTTAGATGCAGTGCCTGTCTGGAAGTATGTGAGAATCTTCTGTACAGGTGGGATTCCATGGGCACATTGTGTGCCCTTACCTGACTGAAGATGCTAACAGAAACATTGCAGTCCTTTCCTTCCTCTTCAGTAAAACCACTTTCTTCTTTAACTGTAACCACTGTGAAGCAATTACATAAAAACAACCTCTCTGCGATCAAGGAATGGGCTCCCATCTTAGGAAGATCAATGAAGAATGACCAAAAGAAGTGACACTGCAAAGGTCTGATCCAGAATGCAGGTCTATACATGAACTGCCCTCCCAAAACACAATGAAGAGGATGCTATAGGGTCACTTACAGGCTCAAGTACCAGACAGTATTTGTGGGATGAGAGTTTTCGCTGTCACAAGCTTATTTTTATGTGAAAGTCTGATTGGCCACATTCAATGCATTTTCCCTTGCTTCTATGCATTTTTGGGGTTTATGCTTGTGCAACTCACCACCCACCGACCGATAGCCTGCCTGACCCGAGCAGTGATCTACCCCTTCCAGGTAACCCAGTTCAT
>NDXB01015344.1:0-18616 GCA_002631895.1 Agapornis roseicollis | reverse complement strand
GATAGCCTGCCTGACCCGAGCAGTGATCTACCCCTTCCAGGTAACTGTCCCCAGTTCATATCCTGGCCATGACATGCTGTGGTATGGAATACCTCTTTGGTCAGTTTGGGTCAGGTGTCCTGTCTCTGCTTCCTCCCAGCTTCCCCTCTTCCCTGGCAGATCATGAGACTCAAAAAGTCCTTGGTCAGACTAAACATTACTGAGCAGTAACTAAAAACATCAGTGTTATCAGCATTGCTCCCAGGCTGAAAGTCAAAGCCACAGCACTGCACCAGCTACTAAGAAAGAGAAAAATGAGTGGTACTGCTGAACCCAGGACATTAATGTAGCTTAAAATGCTGGCATTACATCTGGGTGCTTGGCTCAGGGATCATATGAGTCATGACACAGTTAAATAGGACTGAGAACAGGAGTTTTTAGAAAGAAGAACAAGTCTCAGGTGGCAGGTTAACAGGACTCCACCAGAACTGCAGAATGATGACACATTGGACTGTAGAGATGCCCACCAAGAAGCCTGGTGGGTGCATCAGGGAGATACTGCACATGGACCATAAGGCCACTATTAGAACAAGAACCACAAAATAAAGAGCATGTCACCTTTTGTGAGAGATTTATATTCATGTGGCTCTTTGTAATGGTAATTTGCTACTGACAATAGCTTTTTCTTATGTTTCAGACAGTTGTTTCACTGAAACCATCAGCACTAAAGAATCTTTGTCCTTCATTAGCTTCTCATGCAAGCATTAAGTAGCCCACAGATTCTGGTAATAATGGGCTTATGAAAATGATGTCTGAATGTACCAATAACCTTTCCAATGAGCTGTGCAATCCATCAACAATTCCGGAAAAGTAGCTGGGGTAGGAATATACTCCTAGACAGTTTCTACCAAGATCCCTTCTTCTCCTTCATAGAACAGTTGGAAAAGGTATTGAAGAGGCCTGTTTTCATCTTTTCCTTCAGTAGCTTTAAATTGCTATGAAGTGTAGTTATTAATGTTTCTAAAGCCAGACTCTGACTGTATAGTGTGTATTGTTATGCAGTTCTTTTAAAACAGCATCAAGTACCAAAAGTGCACTGCCCACTCCTGCCTCTTTCTGTTACTGCTATTGCTCTGTGGTAATACTGTGCTGGAGCCCGTGGTGTTGGGCGGTATTAAACACTGGCCATCAGAGCTGCATGCCCCTAGGAGTTAGTACAAGACATTTGGTGAGATACACCCAGGGAGGGAAATACAGGAACCAAGGAATCAGCACTAGTTGGTATGACAGCACAGATTCTAGCAGATGAGCTGTCACAGCTCCTAAACTCATTTGATGGCGCTGGTCCTAAAAAGATGCTCTATGTGCCTGGATCACTGCCTCTACAAGGTGACTACTGAAGCTGCTGAAGCTCTGTGCGAACGCTGTGATTTTCCCACAAGAAAACCTTTCCTCTGAGTGCACAAAAACGCAAAATATCTCCCCAGTCTCTCCATGACCATTAAATGTCACATCGTGTGTCATGTAGCTGAAAGAGAAATTTCCTTGGATTGGGGTGGTGGAGTGCTAAGAGTGTTTATTTTCTGTGACTACACACTTGGGTAAGTGTCTTAGCTCACAGTGCCTGTTTTCCAGCAGCCCCCAGGCCTCAAGGCATCACTCCTGTAGTCAGAAAACCTGCCAGCATGCAGATTCTAGAAAGAGAAGTCCAGCAGGGTGTTCAGCAAACTAATCCTCCCCACCCACGGGTATCATTTATGTTACAGTGACTGTTAGATGCCATAAACTTGGAAGATCAGCACCTTATGCTCTGAACTGTGGATTTATGTGTGATGCTTTATGCCAGCTCCCCTATTTCTAAACCTCTCAGCAGATAACAAGTTAAAAATACTTGAAGTACCACAGCCTGTCTAATCATCTGCATGAGAGGCGAGTTCTCTGTTAGCACTATGCAACAATGAAATCTGCAGTGTCCTTATTTTAGTGTGCTTCCTGGTTCTCTGTGATACAGACACTAATGAACTGTAACCTGGGAAACCACTGAAAGTCTGTTGGCTTAATGCATATGAGAAGTTTGGCTAAATTAAGTTGTCTTTCAGAAAGGAAACTGAAGAAATCTTCATCCCCCATAACCTCATGGTCTTCAGACTGTTCCTTTAGACTAGCAAAGTTTCTTGAAAATTATGAAGCTAGTTTTAGTCTTTTTGTCTACCTGCAGTGAAACAAGAGGTTTCTGGAAGTGGAATAATCTCTAGTTCCCAAAAATCTTATGAAAAATGTGAAGAACATATTTGCAAGGTTGGGGTAAATAATATTTTGCATCTTGAGAACAGGATCATGCAGTGATTTCGAAGCACTGCACGTGTATCAGTTAAACCCCATACCATCCAGTTAACACTACCCTTACCTTATACAGGTAGCTGAATGACAGGGAGGGTGGAGGAGGGTAGGATGTTCACTCAGCCTCACACCATGAACCCGACCTGGACTAAAACCAAAAGCCCCCAAACTTTCCTTCTGGCCTTCTGTCCATTAAAATGCTGACCTCCTTCTGTAGCACTTCTGTAGCACTTCACGTAGCTGACTGAGCTCATCCTCTTAGGACAGCACCTCTTTGCAGCATGAAAAAAGGCCTCCCCAGGTGCCCGTTCCTGCTAAAATACTCCCAGCAGAACTTGGTGTGCCAAGAAAGATAGACATTTAGATGTCTGCATCCTACCAGCTTGTATCTTATTCCTAGATAGAAACTTGGGGCTGGAGGCAGAAACTGCCTTTTTGTTGTGTTTGCAGAGTACTGACCACATCAAGAACTGATTCCATCATTTGTCACAGGGGGAGCAAGTGGCAGCACTGACAACAGAGCAGTGGCATCTTGCTTCCCATTTTGCTGTTCATCACTTACTACTTATTTCAGTATCTCTGTGATTCTTCACCTGCATGCATGCAGCCAGTGGAATAGTAGGACTTCTCACCATCAAGAAGTCTCCTTTGACTTTTAAGAGTCTTTCTGCCAGCCAAATAGTTGTAAGCTCTTAATATACAAGAAGGTTTCACTTGAACTTAGCTGCCACAATCCAATTTGCTTGATTTCAGTAAGGTTTAAATTGCTGTTCCTGCTCTTTCTACACTAACAGCCTCAGAACAGTATGTTAAGGTGATGTAGACGTGTCTGAGAGAGATTTTCAATTAGATGTGTTAAAATCTTCTCCTTTTGCCTCTAAAAATGTCCCAGCAAGAGAAAATTACTAGTTGCAGACATGTGTTTCTGTCATATCTATCAGCAACCAAGCTAAGCTGATTTACAGCCTTGGACACTAACCATCACTCTACTTTCAGGTTGCTGAGGACTTCATATATAAGCATGCCAAAAGCTAGGATGCTCCCAGAATAGAATATGTTTTAGGGTTCAGCATAGTTAAAGTGGAACATTAAGGTGAAAAAGCAAAAAGTTGAGCATATTTACAGTGGAATGTAACAACACACTGCAAAGAAAGTCAGTCACCTAAATGTTACATAAGAGAAGATCTCCTGTATTTACTGAAGATGGGGGGGCAGAGGAAAAGACTGGACTGAGAGTTAACCAGCTGTGTAGAGGACAGGAAAAAGAAATGCATTTTTCCCCAGCTTGAAAGCTGTTATTGGTGTTCAATGGCTGCCCAAACTGAAACAGGCTTTCTGTGTAATGAATGCTTTCCTTTGATGTTTCTTCAGAAGAACTAGTCTAGGGCACTGACCACCATAAACCTCTTAAATTTCAAGTGCTATTTTTATGGCCTCTTTATGATTGGAGTAACCTCAACTTAAGGGATTACAGGGGTTACTTCATGTCTTTGTAGCCGAATGCATTCTGGTAAAGATCAGATTGATCTGAAGTCAACTGTTATCTTTAGCTTTCATTGTTAATCATTCGCAAGTCCTTTGTTCTTTGACTGAACACTAGGGAGTCTTAAATGCAGCGTATGTTAATTAGTACCTGGCTTATCAGCAAGATGTGTATCATCAAATACAAGAAATATATCACTGATATTATTAGGAAAATTATCTGAAAGTAAATATTAAATAATAGTATTCATCTGATGATTCCCACAATATTTTCTGGTTTGGCTTTAGTGTTTGCAATTGTTTTATAGTGGAGGTATTTAAAAAGGAAGCAAGTAAGGTGCTCTATTTCAGAAGGGATGAATGTTCTAAGTAAAAGAATTCACAGTCTAGATTGAAGCATTTAGACGAACTAAAGTCAAATGAACAGGTTAATAATATATTTGCCAGGTTATTCAGTATCAGCCTATATTAGAAATGATGCAGACAGATGCTGCTTTCATAGAAAATAGCATGTCACAGCTGATCATTAGCAAACATCAGAAAACACAGTAGTGATTGATTACTCTTCTACTAAAGCTCTACAAAGCTTTGCAATGAAAAATATGATTATGCAGTGTGTGCCTTGAAGAGAACTGTCTAAGTGCTATGTCATGGGATCTTTAATAGTGTTAATAACTACTTAGTGCCTGTGTACAGCTCTGCCCAATGTCAGACTATCTCACAGTACCCTGGTGTACCTGGGCCTACCCAGTTATCAGCTATCTGAGATTCACCTTTTCCTGAATTGCTTCACACCTTTTACTTCTGAAGAAGGATGCAAGATCTCCAATGCTGTTCTTATGCTGCCCAAGCCCAGGTGTGTGTCTAGAGGAAGTCGTGGGTGGCAAAGGATGAGCATGATTATGTAACAAGTCATCTGGCATCAGAAAAGCTCGTATTAGTCTGATGTATCTATTTTTAGGTGTTCTTCCTGTGGGTGCTTCCTTCAGTCAAAAAAGTCTCAGGTAATTTTTTCCTTTAATACTCTCTAGTTCAAAGTATTTGGTCTGGGAAAAGATCTACACCAAGAAGTTGTTCTGATATATTAAGTTACCTAAAGCAAAAATGTTCAATATTAAATTTGAATCATATGATAAGTTCATCATCTGCCTTCACAGTCTGTTACAGGGAAAGATCACACAATCACAGAACAATGAGATTGAAAGGACTTCTGGAAGTCATCTAGTCCAACCCACTGACCAAGCAGGGCCACCTAGAGCCAGTTGCCCAGGAACATGTCTAGATGGCTTTTGAGTATCTCCAAGGATGGAGATTCCACAACCTCTCTGGTCACCATCACCATCTAAAAAGTGTTTCCTGATGTTCATAGGGAACCTCCTGTGTTTCGATTTGTGCCGATTGCCTCTGGCCCTGTCACTAGACACCACTGATAAGAGCCTGGCTTCATTCGCTTTAGGTATCTACATACACTGATAAGACCTGCTCCTCCTAAGCCTTTTCTTCTCCAGACTGAACAGTCCTCGTTCTCTCAGTCTTTCTTTGTAGGAGATGTGCTCCAAGCCATTGATCAACTTAATGCCCATCGCTGGACTCTCCAGTGTTTCCATATCTCTCTTGTACTAGGGAGCCCAGATCTGGATGCAGCACTCCAGGTGTGACCTTACCAGTACTGAGTAGGGGAGAAGAGTCACCTCCCTGGACCTGATGCAATGCTTTGCCTAATGCAGCACAGGATACCATTCACTCTTTTCTGCTGGTTCCTGTTCAACTTGGTGTCTACCAGGACCCCCAGATGCTTTTTTTCCAAGCTGCTCTCCAGCTAGGTGTCCCGCAGCTAGTGCCTTGGAACTTCGCACTTCCTGTTATTGAACTTGAGGTTCCTATAAGCCTATTTCTCCAGCCTGTCAAGGTCCCTCTGGATGACAGCATATCAGCCACTCTTCCCAGTTTTGCTGAGGGTATATTCTGCCCCATCGGCTAGATCATTAATGAAGAACTTAATCAGATTGGACCCAATAGTGACCCCTTGGGTAAACAAGTAAATTTCAGAGTACCAAACACACTGGGAACTTAGTCTGTCATTTATGAGTCTTTGGCATTAGAGTGATGAATAAGATTGAAAATTTCAGTAACAGAATTGTCACAGGGGGAGCAAATGGCAGCACTGACAAGAGAGCAGTGGCATCCTACCTTCCTGTCTTGCTGTTCATTATTCACTATGACTTTGTTCCACTGATGACCACACCCTGGGCCTAGCCATTTAGCCGATTTTCAGCCCACTTCACTGTTTACTTATTCAGCCCATACTTCATCAGCTTTTCTATGTGGATCTTCTGGGAGACAGTGCCAGGAACAGAAGTCAAAGTAGACAATATCACTGCCTCAACAATCATCTACCAAGACAGTCATTTAATCATAGAGGGGTTATCAGGTTGCTCCAGCATGACTTCTCTTGGTGAAGCCATGCTGACTGCTCCTGATCACATTCCATCAGCAGCTTGTCAAATCTTACCCAGTCTTAATTCAATTTTCTTTCAAAAGCATTGGTAAACCCCCTTCCTTCACTAAGTATACCTGGATCAGGCCCTTTACTAAAGGCATTTAATTTTCTTGCATTCAGTTATGTTGTCAAATCTTCTGTGCCATTGCTCTGTTCCCCACAAGACTGCTGTGAGTTATTCTAGTCTCAATGGCAAATACCCAGCGAGAAAATTTCTAAACTGCCTTTCATTGACTTAAGAGACTGTATCTTGGGTCAGTATGTATTTTAGGCAGTTTTATCACCCAAGAGATGGAAGGGTTCCAGCCTCACAGTTAAATATGTAATTAGGCAACTCTTAAAACTTGGTTACCCCCAATTCACCTGGGTTCTTAACTAAGAAGTGTTTTGAAGTCCATAGCATTAAGACCAAGAGGTAGGAATAGGATCCATACAACCTATACCTTCAATGGGATTGAATTCTGTGAGTTACTTATATACTTTTCTGAAAGAGGAACTCTATGTAATGAATAAAATCTCATTTTACAAGGCCCTTGCTTCTTGTGTGGGTCTGAGATCTGTGTGATGGAAACATACACAGGTCATTATAAGCTTTTTTGAAATTCCTGCTGGTAACAGAAGCAGATGGGACTTCTTCCTCACTGCCAAAGCAATCCGCAGACTGCTTTAACATTCACTTTCTGAGAGCTAACCCTATTGGCAGCTCACTACAGAGAGATTATTAGATCAGGTAAGTCTAGGTGAGTGTAAACTCTTAACAGTTCACTTCTGACAAATGGACTTAGTCTGTCCTTGACCTAACTACAGCTGTTACAGTGGTAGCTACTACTGCCACTCCACTTTGTGGTTTTATCTTGCTGCTCATCCCTTCAATAATATCTGAATGTCCTACAAAATATGCAAACACTAACGAAGGCCTGAGTGCATTTAGAACTCCCACTGGCAGCATTTAAAATACTTCTCTGACATTGCAGTTTTGGCTGCTTACTGTTCAAGAACCAAAATCATTTATTGCCTTTGAGTACAAGCTCCATAGTTCATTATAATCATTCTCAAGTGTCCCAGCAAGACTGTGTGAGAATACATAATAACGACATTTTCTACCAGGTTTTTGTGGCATTTTGTCACTTAAAAACTATTAAAATAGAGCCTTTTAACCAAAGATATGTGAGGCCTGGTAAATAGTGTTCTAATTTAAAAGAGGCCAAAATAAAAGTTTTCTTCTGGTCTTTTAACTCATAGCTGAGATCAGTCTGATTTGAGACCTGAAGAAGTCTTGAGGATGCTTTTCTGTAGGGAATTCTGAGGTCATGCAATAAAAATGATCATTTTTACGTGTTTTTTTTTAACCTGTGTAACCAGAATGTGTACACTGGTGCAATACTAGCCTTGGCTATGGCAAAGAGTGCACCTCTGCAGTGCTGCCAGGGTGTCCTGCATGACTGGCTCATTCGAATTGTGGCTAGAGCAGGTGATGGTTTTCTGATGCTTCAGCCTTTGTTGTGCATTTATTTTGCTCTTTCTTCTTTTTCTACCCTGCTCCTCTTTGCAGGTTTCTGTATATCAAAAATAGGCATTGGGAGAGAACAGCCAGAACCAGTCAGCAAAGGCTATTTCCCATCTCGAAGCTAATGCTAATGCAAGTGCCAGGCATTTCCTTCTTGCCTGGTATTGCAGATCAGCTGCACAATTTGAACAGTTAATTAAGCTGTTGAACTGTGTTCTACCTTGCTACCAGCAGCCTCCTTTGAAAGAGCAATATCTTGTCCTAACTGGTCTGCAAAGAGGTAAAGTTTGGTTCCTGGAACATAGTTAAACCAGAAGCTTGGAGATAACTGGAGCTTTATGTTTTAAAGAATAGGAGGAATTCCAGAAATGTGGCCCTGGTATGTGAAAGCCCCAGGAAGAAAATGACTTGAGTACATGCACCAACTTACTGCCTGGTTTTGGACTGGGCAGTGGTAAGTAAAAACAAATAAATAAATAAACTGAAATGTTCCACACTGGTTACCAAGAGCTGTGTAAGTTCTGCTTAGATTAGAAGTGAATAAAATTCCTCTTGCCTGCTACTTGCCCTCAGCTCCAGGAAAGTCTCCAAGGTGTAATTATTCAGGCCTTTCTTGTGTGATCAGAATAGACTAAGGCTGCTCACACTCCCAGAGTGAGAAAAGCAGGCAGATACCTGCAGCGCTGTGAGGCAGGCCCTGTACTGCCCAGAGACTGAACAGGGGAAGGGACAAGGGAAGCTGAGAAACACAGTATAGAGCAATGCCAGTGAGCACAGGCAGATAGTCAGAGACTTGACTAACAGCTTTTTGTTTAGTCAAAGCAATTCCTTTGCTGCTTATTAAATTGATTAGAATTGACTGCTTTTCAACAAAGCTATTGCTTTGACCTTAGGCTCAATACAAAAGAAAGAAAATAGGGAAAGTTATGAGATAAAATGAGACACTGGAGCTCAATGAAAATGCAAAGGCTTCTTTTCTCCTAGTGCTTGCTTGGTTTACACACAGACAGTTCATTGAGATTCAACAAGATAGACACTGTGCCTATTTATTTAATTCATTATTTATAATGAGTTTAAATCATCCTAGCTTTTCTCTATCCAGGTCCTCAAGCTGTGTTTACAAGGTGGCACTGAAGAGCAGAGAGTAAGGGCCCGTGGTTTCCTCTGATGCAAGCTATATGAGAACCAATGATTCCTCACACCTCAATTCTCCAGCACAACCATACACCCGTGTGGCCTTCCTCTGCCTCTTATCCACCAAATCCTCCCTATTGGCAACCATATCAGAGTTCTTCACCACAGGTTTCCCATCTGTACTTAGGGGTAAAAGCATTTCCTTGTGTGTTTAGAATTAAATCACTGACACCTAAAAGTAGAATTTAAGAGCTCCTACTTAAATCAGAACAAGACTTAATACAACTTATATTTTTAACATGGAAACAAAAGTAGGGAAAAGTTTATGTATACATATGTAATTAGGGTTCATTAGAATGTGGACAGCATTGTCACAGGCTTCAGATTTTAAAGGAAATTCTGATTTCTAAAGGCTTCACTCTGCCATTTGCCACACAGAGTCATAGAATCACAGAATAGTTAGGGTTGGAAAGGACCTTAAGATCATCTAGTTCCAACCCCTCTGCCATTGACAGGGATGCCTCACCCTAGACCATGTCACACAAGGCTTTGTCCAGCCTGGCCTTGAGCACTGCCAGAGATGGAGCATTTACCACTTCTTTGGGCAACCTGTTCCAGTGCCTCACCACCATAGTTACTGTTACAGCCTGAGGAGCAGTAAACATCATCCACAAGCTTCATGTGGATGTGTCAAAGAAATTTTCCATCAACTGACACATGCAGACCAATAATAGAAGTTCTCAGCCAAACAAGAGATGGAGAAGATGGAAGATAAATATTACTAGCATATGAATCAAATCTGTTTCCAATAGACAGCTGTAATTCTAACTCTGTGAGTATCAACTAAAGATGTAGTGGGTCTGAGTTACATTCAAGCAAGATACAGCCCAACAAACTAGATATAAACGAAGTATTTCAGCTGTGAAGTTTCACCCTCAGCTTACATCTGCCTTTCAAGATAATTCAACTTTAAGGAAAAAAAGTATTTACCAAGTTAATGTCACAGAGATTTTGGGTTTCTCCCAGATTAGAAGAGAACAGAACACAAGTTTGATCAGTCAGACAAAAGGGCATGCTGACCCCAGAACACGTACATATGCATCAGGAAAGTTTAGTATGTAGGAAATATGAGTGGATTCTTTGGAAAAAATAGCTGCATTGCTCAGCTACACATTCCCAGAGAGAGGGACTGAAGCTATACACAAAACCTGAGAACAAAGTTTTTAGTTATAGATTACTGCTGAAAGCAGAGATGGACCAACTGCTTGTGCTCATCTCTCAGTCACTAAGTAACGTGGTTTGCACTGGTTTTCACCCAGTCTCTCAGGTTTTTATGTACAGAGAGCCATTGCTGCTGAAAGAACAGAAAACTTGTACTTCATAATATACTTTATAGCTGTTGCTAGTATCTGACAAATTGATGATTTCTAAAAAGACAACTTCAAAAATTAATCTGAAGAGGCTCTAAGTAGCAGCTGGGACTCTGGTTATTAGCTGCTTTACTGTCCAACTCTTCATGACTGTCCTGGGTTCAGGAGATGGCTCGGGAGGGAGCTCTGAGAATGTTCTTAGGTCTCTGCAAAAGGTTGTCTCAAATTTGTTTAGCTCAGAGGCTTGAGTCTCCAAACTACCCCTGTGTAATGTGGAGACTTAAAGGATACAGCACACTAATGTTTCACCTTTCTAGAGACCTGTTTTTAAAAGTAGGATCAAACACAAAGAAGACAAATTTGAGACTTTGACTTGAGGGCTAAATCCAAAGGGGAGCTGAACTGGAACCAGAGAGACCTCACAGTCCTGGGTAGGGTGTTTGGGGCTCCCCAGGTAATGTCATGGAGCAGAAGAAAGTGGGATTGGCTTCACTGGAAATGTTCATACATTTTCTTCAGTGACTTGTCCACATGAAATGCTTGGTCAGGACAGTAGCCAGCATCAACCTGCCAAGTTCAGTGCACTGCTTTCTCTTCTCTACCACCTCTGGTCCAGCCAACATTTAATCTTTTTTAAAAATTCACAACTTTAACAGGCAAGACAGCCAGAGTGGTACATAGCCAACAGGGCAGGGTGGGAAGAATTCGACCATATTTCTGCAGGGGCGCGCTCAACTTAACTCTTCCACTCTAGACTCTTCCCTTCACCCTGAGTGGCATGGAGAAGTTCCTCTCTGCTACCTCTTGTCATGCTTATCCAGCATAGGGTAACCCCAGCCTTTGCTCAGAGACCACACCTGCATCCCCACACCACACTCTCTAGTATCAAACCCTTGACATCTACAAACCAAGTGCAGCACCAGAATGAGCCCCTGAGCAGCACCATACAGGCTGCTATGAAGAAAACTAACTCCATTCCAGCCAAACTCAGTCTGTCACATAACCAAAACAGTTTTCCTCTTTGGTCCTAACAAAAGTAACTTTTGAAGGTATCTGCAGAACATCTTAGTAACAGGTGCAAATACCTATGGAGGTTAGAAACCCTGAAGGTTAGGAACGAATTAGCAGGGAGAGGGAACAGAGATGAACCCCACTCTTGCAGATCCAGAACTAGGTACCAGAATTCAGCTTCAGTCCTTTCTGGGTCTTGGTCTGATATCACTCTGTAGATGGAGTGCTTAGTCATTAATGGGTGTTATATACAATATAGCCAATAAAACATGAGGCAGTGGTATTTGCCAACCCAGCAAAGGTTAGGGCAGAGGTTCTTGCAGGTAAGACTTAAAAAATGGTGGCAGAACTGAAGGGGGAAGGTGAGTTCTGCTCAGCTTCATCTGGTGGATGCTGCATTGTTGGAAGGGAACCAGAGCACGCACCTAACTCCCCAGGGCGTCTGCACTGGCAGGCTGCACTGCTGGAGTGGGAGGCTTTGGTACAATGCTTGAGCTACAGATGGACTGCGTCTGTGTTAGATGCACAATCCTGATGTCCTGTGGAAACTTCTGCTTGTTACAGTCCTTTCTGGCTTCTTTCTGGGAGCTTGGAAAGCTTTGTAGTTATTAGTAAAACAAGTTCCCTAGAGAGGAAGGATGTGAATGTGCAAAAGTCTAACTAAAAATGAAATGTACTTCTTCTTTGTGGGTAAAATGGAAAGTTATTACTTTCTGTGCTCCTGGAGGATGCATTTCTGAAAAGAAGATAATTTTCTGAATTGTCTTAAAGGCTTGCAAATAAATTGCTCAGTTTCAGGTTTTATTATAGTCCTGAGGTTCAGTAGGAAGCTGTTAAAACATTTGAGCAATGCTGATTAAACATTTGAGTGAACCTAGTGGAATTCAGGTTCCAAGTGAAAGTCACATAAACATTACTCTTACTCAGCTTTCACGAAACAAGCAAAATAAGGACATTGGCTTTTGCTTTGACATTATGGACCATAGTGAGAGAGAATGAACCGCTGCTCTCTAGAGACAACGAAGAGAGTAAGACCCATCCAAAGAGTGATTTGCTGAGCCTATCACTTGCTGTGTGGAAACTCTTCTAGAGCCAACTAATACAGGAATACAGCTGTGATTGAGGCTGCCTCGTATGGCCCTTCTGACTCTCTTTAGAAGATGGCCACATGCTAGGTGAAGGAAAGGACAATTAGGCCATTACAAAACAAGGACAAAGAAAAGGCTTGCTCAGCGTGTGGGCAAACAACCATACCCCTAAGTTGTCATTTCTTCTCATCAGTGGATCTTTCCTGCAGACATGATCACCCACTCTCCTATTTTGCAGACAAGGAAGTGGAGTTACAAAGGTTAAATTAGTTGCAGAAGGACCTTCACACTGCAGAGCATTGCAATGGCAAAGCCAGAACAGTCTCCATAATTTCCAGCTGTTAGTGCCTAAGGCTGGTGGCTTACTTCTGAAAATTTCAAACTTATGTCTCATGGTGAGCCTTATGGAATGCAGCCACTGGGTTTTGGTACAGGCTGTGATCTGCAGATGTCACGTCTGGTTTATTTGCAAGACCTGTCACCTGAGATTCTCTGTTACCTCCCCACATTGCAGACATATACTCCCAATTCCTACCAGTATCATCAGGTATACCAGAGCTTGGTGCAGGAGCCTCTGACTTCAATAGCTGGTTTCAAAATATTGCAAGTCTGACGCACGACATTATTATTTCTCTTCTGCTTTCATATCTAGGTTCTAAAAATAACAACAGAAAACAGTAACCACTTGTTGCTAGTCAGTAACTATCAGTGCTAGAGCTCAGGAAGTCAAATGTGCAGAAGTTCCCATTGGCCACAACCTCTGCTGCATTTAACTCCAGTACCAAGTAATGGGAGGGGGAAGGGGTATGTGCAGGGAGGAAAGACACAATGGACAGGGTTGAAAGCCAAGACAACCTCTCAGACTGTCAACTTTCCCAGAACTCCCAGCATAAAGGGAAGAGTCTTTCATCCAAGTGTGATTGTCTACCCAATTTCATATACATAGAATAGCACATACTGTGACTTTTGCCCTAAACTATGAGCTGGAGACCTGGACAGCTAGCACAGATAAATCCCAACAGGCAATAGCTGTTTCAACCTTTCCTTCAGGGTTTCCTTTATCACTTTCTGACTGCACCATCAGCCTGCATTCCAAATCCCAAAGCATTACTGTTGGCCTGAAGAAGAGCCTTTTGGCCATGCCTCTGTGCTCCAGATGGCTCTTCCATATTTGTTCTAAACACCAGGAGCTCCCTCAAACTCCAGGTCTTACAGTCAGCACCCCCATCTTTCCCCACAGAGGTACTTGGCTCCAAACTTCCAGGCTCTCTGCCTGTATCTATACTGCTAAATAATAATAGGACTAAGACTGAGGCCAAATGACCCACAGTGGGTCACATCCAAACTGCGTAGACTTGACCCTGTATGTTCTCTGGGGCCACGTAATGCTTTGTGCTCTTAAGACATTACTAGGACAAGGGGGTGGTATTTATATCAAAATGCCTGAAATCATGGGACTTAAACACATGATGTGATTTCAGGAGAGTGATAATTTTATAGCAAGTGCATGTGAAATCCATGTCATGCAGCATGGCATAGGGGCATACAGGAGTGTCTGAGGAAGCAAGGCTTGCTGGAGTGTGTCAGGAGACTGAGGAGGGAGTCAGACACTGCACAGTGTCTTCCATCCTGCCTATGGGGAATGGTTTCTGGAGCAACATCTTCCCTTAGCCACACATACTGCTAACTGGCATAGCCTAGAGTAACCTGCCAACTGTTATCGACAATTACTGTCCAGTGCTTAAGCTCACTACTGGATGTTGTTTCATTTAGCTATATGGACACAGTCTTATACCCAAACCCAGAAAAAAGGGCTGTGACTCAGCAAGATGGAGACTAGCCCTAGAAGTGCACATAACTTTGCTACCCCAGGAGTCCAAATCTCATGGATATTTTTGCCTTTACATTCTCACTTCCTCAATTTCCTACTAGCAAAAAATTGGTAATAGCAAATCAGGGTTGGGGCAATCAATTCACTGCAGTCCACAGAGCCTGTCCAGAAAGCAGTAGTTCTGCTTTCAGCGGGGACTCAAAGAGCACACAGGAAATACTACTGCAAACCCTACTGTGAATAGCAAGGGCACATGAGATTGGGTGCTGTCTCTGTGATGCTGTTATAAACTACAGATGCACAAAGGGCATGAGGCAATAACCTGGATTCATCCCACCACACTTCAGGCATGTAACTTGAGTCAAACAAGTTACAACTTGAGTCGAACAAGTTACAACTTGAGTCAAACAAGTTCCAAGCATAGTCACACCCAGCTTCTATTGCTAATGGAAAGAAATGAAACAAGTTTGTAAGACCCACCTAAAACCTCAATTAAGTTACTTATCTGCAGTGGAGAAGGATGAACCTGGAAGTGAAGTGTCGATTTTGCAATTGAAATTACCTTCTCAGGTTGTTTTTCTAAGAAAGGTGGTAGCTGAATGATGTAGAACCAGTAGCATGCTGAACACAGATGTGCCAGTGTATATGGCCCTACAAAGGGAACTGGCAGCAGAGAGGCTATTTTAAAAAAACTAAAGAAATAGATTAGATATTTTTCCAGGCAAAACATAAAAAGCAATCAAAGAAAAGCAAGTGAAAGTTACCTCCACAATCCCATTTTCCATAACCTGAAAAACTATTAGGAATTGCAGGCAAGGAAGACATTTACAAAACCCAGTGCTGACCCTGTGAGAAAAAAAATTAAAAAAAAGTTACTGAATAACATCAGCAAAAAAGTTTCAAGCCATCCTGTACTGGAGAAGAGGCCCACCTCAAAGCAGAGCTAAGTAGGTTGCTCTGTTGCAGGTTGTCACAGATTTCTTCACCTGGTGTCACTTATAAAAAGACCAAAAGAGGGTATTGGTATTAACAGTGAATAATATATATGGATGTTCCCTGTCATCTTCTTTTTAATACTGTTCTTACAAAAAGGCTTCTGGAAAACAACAGAAATCTTTTCAGAGGCCATCTCCACTGAAGTGGGGCACCAAGCAAGTACCAGCTGTGAGAACCACCAGTGAGGCAGAGCACCGTTTTGGGTGCAGTGACTTCTTTGTTTTTCTTTTTCTCCAAGTGCTCTCAACAGATTTGTGATGGAATAAAGAAATGATTTACAACAAGATGATGAGGGAAGAATAATAAAAAACCTCCTTTAATTATCATAATAATATTTTTTTAGGAAAAATATCAAGTTACTCATTTTGTTTCAGAATATATGGAAATGTCTTCAGGGTGCCTGTTAAAGGATCTGCTTATCTATTCAAAGATTAGCTGCAGAAAAATACCCCTGCTTGAGATCAGTAGTGCAAGATCTCCATCACCAATGACATCACAACGCAACAACGGCAGGACTGTGTTTCTAGATGTCATCAGCTAAATGTGCCCTTTTTGCTCTTAGTCATATATTGGGTGAAAATACAATCAATATAAATTCCTCACTAAAGAAAGAAGCTGACCTCATGGCTCTCTTACTGTCTAGATCCTGGCTATCAAAACAGTGCCCATGCACAGCTCCAGGAACAAAAAGAAGCTGTAAACCTGTTCCAAGAAACAGGTACACATCACCACTGCAAAGAGAAATCTCCAGGTAGTGTTGAGTAGACAAGATAAACTATGTGCTGTTAATGCCATGGGTATATGCCTTATAGGGAGAGAGTGCTTGAAGAAGGGCTCTGGGGAGATCTAACCAGCATAAGAGTGCTGCTGGGAGCGATCATAAGCCAGGCCAAGTCAGAGCAGCACTGAGGCTACTTTCATGCTTGCTAGGAGAACATCAACACCCTGGGAAGGTGTACTCTTTATGCATGTTAGATTCCTCTACTGAGTACAGCTCGGCCTGATGCCCGTTCCTTAGGTTTTCATCCTCCTAAGCAGCCTGCTTTCTTACCTTTAGAGACACAGCACTTGCAGTACTAGCTATATACAGCACAGGAGGGATGCTTTGGTAACGCACAAAGCTGCCATGTACCAGGAACTACCAAGACAAAAATATTCGATGACAAACCAGCAACCTTCAGAAATGCTGGAGGAAGGTCATTTGCAGCATGACTGTGTTCAGTCTGATTCCAGGACTCAGACCAGCTGCAGTTCTGGGTACAAAGACTGAGGCTGGCCAGAAATTTTATTTCAGAACTTTTTTTCAACAGACAGTATGCAATTTATATGAAAGATTTGTGTGACCTGAAGGAAAACCAGAGTGTGCTGCAGCAAAATCATTCCTGAGTAAAACTCTTAAAAAAAATAGTATTTTTTCTTTGGAAAGCCAAACTAAAGATGAACTTGGCTAAGGTGACAAACTGACAGTTTCCTGGAGCTCAGTCACTGTGAATGAAAAATATCTACTGAATTTTATCAATCTTTTATTTTCTAGTAGCATTTACCATGGAGGGGAAAGAAATTCTCACCATGCCTTAGTTGGCATTCATGTACTCGGCAGTCTTCTGGTCCTGTTCTCCCCACTGTAGCCCCTCTTTCTCTTTTCACATCTAAGATTACTACATAAACCTGCAGTAAGAGACTTAAGTGGGGGCTTTCCTCTGAGAAGCCATGTGTGACCAAAAGTAATACTGAAAATAGCAATAACAATGAAGAAAAGTACTTGCTTTGGTCCACATTTATTACATGGTTCTTTCCTGTTATCAACAGTCACCCTGCTAAACTTTCCTAGGCTATGTATCTATTTGCATCTAGAAACATTGCAGCTCCCCAGGTTCCTGGTGCATACACGTAACTGCCATTTCTGGAATTACCATTTTCAGGATCTGTGAAGGCATTCTGGCACAGGCTTCATCTCTCAAAAGTGTAAGTACAGGGAACTACAAGTTTTTTTCAAGGATTCAAACAGCAAAAGCTAGCTGAAATAGGAAGGATTTAAAGATCTCCAGCAGTTTAAAATAAGCAAAAACTTTAAAAGTGACAACAGGGCTAAATATTTTTAAGACGACAAAACACAGATACAGCATCTTAAATAGTCTGGAAAACTACACTGAATTTGGAAGAGCAATGTAATAAAATACGTGTCCCTTTTAACAATGTTTCCATGGATGAACAAGTGGATAGCTTATGAAACATCATACAAATCTCATGATCTTTCAAGTGGTCAGTCTCTTTTAGTAGCATCTGCAGTATCACAAACTGGCTGAGGTCAGGTGTCCAGGGGCATGCCCCTCCTTGTTCTTTCCTCAGTAAAGCATCTACCATCTAATACCAAAGTAAAAGATAAAGTGAATGCTTTCTCAGTGCCATGGATCTTGAAAAATCAAACTGGATCAGTCCTACAAAGCCAAGACCCTCAGGAGCAGGGTAAGAGACACACAGGTGTACAGCCTGCTCTTGTTGCAAGCAATATGAACTAGATCTATGGCATTGGAGACTACCCCTGGACTGCGACAGTGAGGAGGAATAAAGCTCGAGAACACAGCATCAGAGCAGTAACACTTGGTATCACCTTCCCCCACAGAATTACTTATGGAAGGTCCATGACAAAGTTTGGCCTTGAACATATTAATAATAATTTTTTTCAACAAGATTTTGTCATNGGGTAAGAGACATGCAGGTGTACAGCCTGCTCTTGTTGCAAGCAATATGAACTAGATCTATGGCATTGGAGACTACCCCTGGACTGCGACAGTGAGGAGGAATAAAGCTTGAGAACACAGCATCAGAGCAGTAACACTTGGTATCACCTTCCCCCACAGAATTACTTATGCAAGGTCCATGACAAAGTTTGGCCTTGAACATATTAATAATCATTTTTTTCAACAAGATTTTGTCATCCTGATTTTCCAAATTCTGCCTTTTTTTTTTTTTCCCCAGTTGTGGTTTTTCTCTGTCAAGGTTTGAATGAAGCAAAAAACAAGACATTGATTTTCTGTTACTTAGGAGAGAACTATGTCTTTAAATGCGCTTTCATTTAATTCTAATACAAAGCACTACTAGAAGAATTACCTGGTTTAGTATTGGGAAGGTGCTGCATCAGATAGCATAATGTTAGTAAATGCACGCAATAGAAAGAGTGGGATGAATCTCATCAGTTCCCGGTTCCCAGGGGCAGAATGTCAAAATGGAAACAAGCCAGCAAACATCAAAGCACATTTAGGGTGATGAGGTTTTAGTTAAAGGATGTTGAGACTCTGTGATTATGTGCCCTGAAAAAGTTTGTGCAGCCACTCAGAAGACACCTGAAAAAGATACATAGCAAGCAGGGGCTAGCAG
>NDXB01015343.1:0-29980 GCA_002631895.1 Agapornis roseicollis | reverse complement strand
CATCCTGGCTGCTGCACTTCGTGCAAGGAAACAGCCATCAATTCTTTGTACGTGCTTAAACCTTGGAAAGGGGTGGAGGTGAATCTGCTGAGTGCAAAGTATGAACAGCCCTCCTAAAATTCTTTCCCTCTCTTCTGCCCAGGCTGCATCCACAGGTCTTGCCATATAGACAACGAAAAAAGGAATGGCAGCACCCAGCTCTGGAGTCTGGTCAGACTCCTCCTTAGTCAGAAAGTCAGTGTTGATGCACATGGAGCGCTCTTTTTGTTAGGCTAGAAGAGCTGAAGCTTCTGTGATAACGTGCCTTTTGGTACCCTGTCGTGTGCCTTTCCAAGATGCACAGTGTTTCTGTGGATATTCTAGGTGAGCTTCCAGTTCTTCTTCAGGAGGTGGTGGCAGCAGCAGCAAGCTAGATACTGATCTCTGGGGCTAGAACTGCTGCAATGTTGCACTGCTTCAAAATTGCCTTGCCTGATACAGCTCAAGCTTTCCCAGATAATGCTGTTCTAAAAATCTTTTCCTATGTTTGCATTTGCTCATCAAAAGAAGTCCACATAGTATTTGCAGTGGCAGGGATACTTTGAAAAGTCTGCTTTATGCCTTACAGCACAAAGGCCTGCCAGGAGGAAGAATTGACTTTCAAGGTATCCTCTGTATTACTAATTGGAAATAGGAAAGTTCATGAGTGTAATGATGATGTTAAAGTCCTCCATATGACCCTGTGGACTCATTGGGTGTATTGAACGTGGTGGTTAAAATTCAAGCCATTGTCCCATGACGATATGGTTATCAGTCTTTGAAAGCAGTTTCCTTGGGGTAGTTTTACTGCTGACTGCAGAACTGTGTGGTTTCTTTTGCCTATTGCTTGGAAAGTGGTCTTAGCATGATCTGCATACCTTCTAGAGTCTTCCTGAAGCATTTGTCCATTGGCGTTGCTGGTGTGTCTTGACAATTCGAAATCATTTGTTTTACAGTCTTGAAATGTCTTAGTATGTTTGTTTGGAGTATCATTTACAAACAGCTACACAAGTGTTTGCTGCGATGGTGTATGGGTAAGGAGTCCCTTCGTTTCGCTTTTCCCTATAAAGCATGGCTTTTGTTTTGGGGAGGATTTTAAGCAAACACGTACATGAAGTCAGTTTAAATGCATTTTATTTGATATGAAGATGTTAACGTGTTTTATACTGAAAGCTACAAAATGGAAAGAATAGCTTGGAGAGTTTTGTCCTTTCTTTCTTTACCCTCCTCAGTGCTCAGCACCATATGCAGAACAAGCCTGGAAAGCCTATCTTTATGACTTCAACATATGTCGGCAGAGTAATTTATGTGTTTGATTCCAGACTGATAGATTTATGAAAGACTGTCACTAGGTCCCCTCTCTATGGAGTATGTCATAACTAAATCAGAACTGATAACACTGCTTCATTAGAGTTGGTATCTGAGACTTGCAGTCATGCATCTCAGACACAGTGCTCCAGAATTATTCTGTGTTAAATTCCAAAAACAAAGTCAAAGGTAGACTTCAGNTAAATCAGAACTGATAACACTGCTTCATTAGAGTTGGTATCTGAGACTTGCAGTCATGCATCTCAGACACAGTGCTCCAGAATTATTGTGTTAAATTCCAAAAACAAAGTCAAAGGTAGACTTCAATATGTTCCATCTCTGCAAAAGGGAATACAAGATAGTAGGTATGCTTTGTCCTTTCCTTTAGTAGCAGAGCAGTTGGTGAGTTGGTTTTCCTCTTCATTTTTCTTCGTGATTGATAGGGTAACCAGCCAAATAAGTTTACTTGTCTCAACTAGAGGTAATGTTCTACTTCAGTTGTGTTGAAGGTGTATTGCAGGCTTTGAACTTATTTACCTTTTCCTCTTCTGAGCTTGGGTCATCTGTTGGGTGAGAAGTGACATAACCATTTGTAATTAGGGACTTAAACTCGGCCTGCAACGTAGATTGAGGGCAGGCTTTTATTTTTCGCCTGTAACTTTGTGTGTAATGTGTAGGTGAGAACTCAACACCGCATGCAGGAGACCTGGTGAGTGCTACGTTCTCCTCCTGGGCATTGCTGCTGTTGTGAAACTGTTGGTGAATTTTGTGAATAAAGCTGGAAGAGATGAGGAAAACTCATGAATTAGGTCTGCCCTTCTCCTCTCCATCACCACATAAACCTGTATTTCCATGCTAGGATCCTAGGGGATTTGTTGCAGAAATGACATGATCTGTCTATATCAGCAGCTCTAGTCTGCGCTGTTTGAACAAGGTGTTTCTGTTTGCAGATGCACCTGGTGTTATGTAAAAAGAGTGTATAACTGGATACGCAAAATAAAGGAGGGGATGGGAAGACAAATTGCAAAGGACACTTTCCTTTCCCTGATCTTTTTTCTTCGTAAGACACAACTATGAGAGGGAACTGGGGTATAATTGGTTCCCTTTGATTTTTAAAGGGCAGGGTATGACCAGTATCTATGTTGGTCTCTTGAAGTCTGCAATGCTTATGAAAAGGAAAACTGAGTGTCTTTTTGTGAAACATGTTTAGATAATCTAGCAGTGATATTTTTATATGCTTTCCAAAAGGCCTTCTTCTAACTCTTCTAAGCCTTTTTCTTCTTTTAAAGCTTATTGTGTATTGCTGTCACTGGAGGAGCTGTTCAGTTAGGAACTCGGAATCTGCATAGCAGTGTGATTTGAAAGGCACCTTTAAATAACACTTCCAAATGTTTCCCTGTTGGAAGATGCCTTCTAAAAAACCCAAACTTGAGAGTGCACGGTCCTTTGTTGGCAAATACCTTTCCCCCTTATGTTACAATTTGTCATTTAACATACAAGTAAACCAGAAACCACAAAGCAGTGCAGTAGATGTAACGGGAGGGAGATGGAGCATATCTGGAGCATATCTGGAGCATATCTGTTTATCTGTGGTAAATATCTGATGACCTCCTGCTCACCTACAAAGCTAGTTTAAAAGCAACAGTCTTTTAGATTAGAACATCTCTGGGCAAGTAAGTTGCAGACCGAAGTTTAATATAACTGTGTCTAAACAAATTGCTAAGAATAGGACTACTAGAGAAAAGCTTGCTTTGTGTAAACACACTTAGACAAACTGTCTCAGAGTCTTTTCCTGCTAAGTTAACATTAGTGTGATAGTGTTGCAGTATTGCAACTAGAAGACTCTAGGACAGCAGAGTAGTTGGTTAGTAATGCAGTCCTGGTACTCATGATGTTAATCTTGTGCTTCTCCCTGCTCCACACTCAGTGTGGTGTGTGCCCAGCCTGCACCTCTGGCTGGGGACAGGGAGGACCTGGCAGAGGGGGAATGTCCTCTTGTCTGCAGCAACCATCAGTGTTGTTCTGATGGTCAGAGCACAGGAGGAGAGAAGGGTTGCATGTGGCCAACAGGGCTGTGTGTATCTTGGGAAGGGGTTTCCTTGAGAGTTGTGCTCAAGAGTATTTCATACCCTAGCAGTGAAGAGGACGACTCAACAAAACCTGTTTCAGCCTCTTGCCTACACACACAGTCTTGCAGTAACATTGGACAGGTTGGTGGGCTGTGGGCTGATGAAAGGAAGAGTAATAACTTAGCACATGCAAAGTCTTAGTGCTGTGAGTATGCTTACTGGTGTAATGATGTAGTGCCTAATAAACAGTGAGCAAATCCTATGGCTTTGCCTGCTACTGTTCTGTGCCAGCCAGGAAGGTGACGTTTAAAGGGTGTCTGTAAGAATCGTCAAGTTTTGTCAAGTGAGGGCAATTTCCCTTTCTTCTTTCTCTGTTATTTAGCCAAGTAGACTAAAATTGAGACTTGAATTTTTAGTTGTGTCATCCCTTTGCTCCCCTCAAGTGATTTAACATTATTGGCAGATCTGTATGGATGAATAAGTAGTGACCGCTCTATAACTTTTTCTGCAGTCATACTTCTTTTTTTCCCCTCTAATTTAAAATCATCTTTGTTTCACTGCCTCAGATAGCCTTAACCTTTCTGTTCTTCTAAGAATGTGAATGATTTTGTCTTCCAGAACTGTGAGAGATACAGGTGGAGCTGCTGAGACAACACTTCCTCAGTGCAGACAGCGTGTGCTGTCTGCACTGCTTCTCATGACAAGTCAGCCCCTCTCCTTGGGCAGGAAGTGCAGCAGAAGCTGGAGAGCAGCAGATGAGATAAATTTGTTGCCCCAAATAAGGCAGGAGGTGTTGTTTCAGGAGATCTCTCTATGCCTCTATCCTTGCCAGTGTTTCCTACCCTCCTCTATTCCTATAGTGTGATTTTTAACTGGCAATATCTCGGTTTTGGACTGGTTGCTATTCTGAGGACTGGACAGGAAGGGGGGAAACAACTTGGGGTTTTGAGGTCAGGCAGGATGTGAAATGGAGAAACGAAATTGTTCTAGTTTTGTGTTTTCTTTGAACATGCAAAAATACCTGGTGAGACTCAATAGATTTGGATAGCAACATGCCACACAGAACTTCTAGTTTATGCTATGGCTGTGTGTTGTAATCCCTGGCTTCAGTGCAGCATTCTCTGATGTCTATAACTTACATGTAGGTTATGCAGAGCTCAAGCAAGGATCTTTGAATTTATTTTTAACTGTTTGTGAGAGGAAGTTTATGTGCAGTTTGTGGGCTGTCTTGATAAGGTCAGAGTTGAATGAACTGGGGGCATTGGAGCTGTTTTGACTGTGGCCTCAGAGCAAAGGCTCATTGTGCCTTTGCGAAAGAGGAGGTGAGGAGTACAGTGAACTTGCTGTCGACTTCTTTGTGCGAGTCATGTCTGTTTGCAGGGAGGGCTATACAGTGACCCTTGTCCTGTTTCTAATAATACGTAAAATCACACCAGGAAATTCCCATCTCTCCTTTTTGGAGCAGGAGTTGCAGGCTTTACCATACGTCTTCATAGTTCATGTAGCGTCAGCAGCATGTCAAAAGCAGTAAAGCTTATCTTCCATTTTCTGTTGTTTTATTTAGCTCATCTTTTGGAACGATCATTTATAGTTATTGAAATGTTCTCTGAATTGTAATTTTAGGAAGCTGCTGCTCCTGGCACTAATCTCTGAGTAGAAGCGCACACCGTTGGGTTTGGCTGAGTGACAGGTTTGTTGTTTGTTGCTATTTAGGTTCTTTAATTTTCACCTCCTCTGGATCATACAGAAACTACTGCAAGCATGCCAAATGTGTTACATCTGCCTGAGGATAGAAAAGATGAAATTACTGAGGAAAACCTATACAGTAAAGTGTAATTATTTACTTTTAAATCCAGGAAGAGCTGTGGGGTGTGCTGACAGCCAAAAGAAGACAAAGTTTAGGGAATCCTGGGTTCTATTCCTGCTTCTGGCTGAGTTTGCTATTTTTAGGATGTGTTTGAATCCCTCCTGGTTCTTTTGGGTCTTTGTTTTTTGTGTATCTACTCACACTAGTCATCTTTCAGGCTGAATGCCTGAAAGGATATGACTAAGAATACCTGAGAGATGTGTCTCCATTCCTTTTCTTGGTTTTTTCCTTGGTGGTAGGCTTTTAGGAGCCAGATGAAATAATTACAGGAAAGCTTTTGTCTGGCTCTGATTTGGAGAAGCAGAATCTTAGGGAGTTAAATTCTTTGTCCACCCGTTCTGTGAAGGAGGAGTTTTTTCCACTTCCACAGTGTGATTGTGTCTGTATTGGAACGTGTTGGAGATGATGCAATTTTTCATTCTCGTTTAATGTAACTGTTCTAAAGCATAGGAATTTTGCAGGTTTTCCAGAGAATGGGGGGGGCAGGGGGAGGAAGGGGAATTGGTATTCTGATGTGGATAAACCCTATTTTCGCTGTCATTTTGTTCTGGGAAATGACTTCTTCAGAATGAAACTCAAACAGATGAATATATCGGTTTTCCTTTCTCTGTCGGGTGTGTTTGAGGGACAGAGAAGTCTTGCCAAAGGTTACTTTGGCAAGGGTTTAAGCCTCTGAAAACAGGATCTTGAAAATGGAGGAGTTGTGCAACCTTAATTAGACAGGGTAGTTAGTAAATCCTGTATGGAATATCAGCTTAGTGGTGTAACTTTCCAGTGTGAACTGAGCCAAAATACAGCTCCGAGATATGTAATCTGCTTGCGTTTATGGTGGTGGAATATAAACTCTGATGCTTCAGATGACATGTCAAATGTGTGACTGTGTAGGCACGTAATTGCACTGCTGTTGCAAGCAGTGCAGTGGAGATAATAGTCCAGCCATTTGTATATGCACTTACTGGAATAAATAAGGATAATACGTTTGCATTCCTAAAACTGTTCCATGACACCAGCGAGCAATTCTGTGTATGCAGCTACTGGGTTTTTGTGTGTGTTTTGATGGGTTTTGTTGTTTTCTTTGCCCAGAGGCATGCCAAGCAGGGAGTGCTACTGCAAAAAGCCAGTCCCAGGCTTGCAAGCTCATTCTGTCACTGCTGGATCAGTTTTATTGGCCAAATATTGTAGTGATTATGTGGTGGTGTGGATCATGTTCCTCATCCACACTAAAACTGCCTGCCTCCTTTTGCTGAAGACACAAAACACAGTCCCTAACCCGGTGCCTTTTGTGGGTGTGGTGAAAGAAGAAGGTGGGTACAGTTAACAAAGGGAAAGAGGAAGGAACTGCATCTTTTGGTGCCAGTACCAGCTTTAATATGTTTGTTGAACTACAGCTTATGGCCCCAATTTAAGAGAGCAGTCCTATGCAGTGTATGGCTTTAGTATGTGAATAAGGTGTCACTGAAGTAGATTTCTTGGCCTTTTCTTTCTCTTTTGTTGGCTGGTTAGTGTCTTTTAGACTGCAAAAGTGTCTTCTGCAAAGTTCCTTTAGAGAAGAAAACTAAGTGTAGGGTGAGAACAAAGGATTATCATGAACTGGTTGGTAAAGGAATAAAAAGACCAGTGTTCATTTGGATGAAAGCTTAGCAGTGGGGTTCCTCTGAAGTTTTCTATGTGTGCTGTTGGAGTTCATCAGCTACACAGACAGCTGTAAAGAACTTCCAAAGTACTTAAGCTGTGTGAATAGCCAACAAAATGCAGTTGTTCAGTGTTGAACAGTCCAGAGCAATCAAGGTTTAAGTAAAGTAGCAGTTTAGGAAAGAGGTTAGTATCATGGTGGAGAGCTTTGGGGAAGTTTTGGCTCAGTGCACAGCTATACCTTCTGTTATTAAAATACATAAAGAACAGGGTGCAGACTAATACTAAAAATATCAGTGGTTCAGCTTCACACTTTGCTGGTTGTGCCTCAGTAGCTTTAAAGCTAATAAAGAATTAAGATGGGGCTCTAAGAGGGTCAACAACTTCACTAGTGCAAGCTGAAGTCAAATCAGAGCGGCTTCATTCACAGCTGAACTTGAATCAGAACTGAATTGTTCAGCTTGGAGATTCTCTTTCCTGAGCAGACTGGAGGAGGAGAGATGCAGTCTCACTGCTGCTCTGTAAAGAAGGGCACTTTCAGTGTTATTGCAAGGTAGAAAATTAAAGTCCTTAAGATCTAATAAGACAGCAGTGCCTGGGGTTTGTTTTTTTAAGTACTTTCATTATGTCAGTTCCCAAGTATTTACTTTCCAGGCTAGTGCCAGTGGTGTTACAGAACTGGAAAGCTTGTTGTTTGAACGTTATAGTTCTTAAAGGTATGGATTGTCCCTGTTTAAGGACTGCAATAGTTTAAACTAGTTTAGATGTTCACCTCAGGTCTGTAGTTGAAGTAAAAGGGGAGAAGAAAGATTAATAGCTTTATTACAGCTTCTCAGTTATGTAGAACTATAAATAGAAATGGTGTTCTAAGAGCAAGGGCAGCACTGCTGTGGTTCTGGAAGGTTGAATCCTTAGGACGATGGCAGGAGTGCTTGTGGATGTGGGGCTTTTTCTGGTGGCAGAAAGAAGGAATTTATCTGAGGCTTTTCAATTTAATTTGTTTTTGAGCAAAGTTACAATTGTGTGCGTTTTTCTATGACTGTAGTGTCTGAGCTTGCTTGCCAGAAACAGGAGGGGGAAATTAGCATTAAGAATAAGTGGTTTTGGTTAATTTAGGCATTAGTTATGTTCCAGTGTGGTGTTAAGGGTGGGCCATTGAACACCGTTTGAATGTAATTTGGTGACTTGGGTGTTATCAATGTAGGTAAACGTGACAGTTTTGTAAGCATACTTTCCTGATGGGATGAAGCTACTTGCTTAACAGTGCTTCTTTCTGTCGTCCCTCCCACACTTCTCATTTGCTTCATAGCAAATCTGTGTGTGACTGACCAGATTTCAGGCATAGAATCACAGAATGGTTTAGGTTGGAAAGGACCTTAAGGTCATGCTGTTCCAGCCCCCTGCCACAGGCAGGGACACCTCACCCTAGAGCATGTCAAGGCTCTGTCTGACACGGCCTTGAGCACTGCCAGGGATGGGGCAGCCACAGCTTCTCTGGGCACCCTGTGCCAGCGCCTCGGCACCCTGTGCCAGCGCCTCAGCACCCTCACAGGGAACAGCTTCTGCCTTAGATCTAACCTCAACTTGCCCTGTTCCAGTCTGAACCCAGCACCCCTTCTCCTGTAGCTGCAGTCCCTGATGAAGAGCCCCTCTCCAGCATCCTTGTATCCCCCTTCAGACACTGGCAGCTGCTCTGAGGTCTCCACGCAGCTTCTCTGCTCCAGGCTGAGCAGCCCCAATGTTCTCAGCCTGTTCCCATACGGGAGGTGCTGCATCCCCTGCTCATCCTCGTGGCCTCCTCTGGGCTTGCTTGTACAGCTCCATGTCCTTCTTAGGCTAAAGACACCAGCACTGCACATCGTGGTGTTCTCAGGTGTTCTGTGAAAACTGGCAGCTGAGCAGAGGAGAGAGATCCAAGTTGGCGCCTCAGCTGAGGGCAGCACAGGCAGGTTTAGCCATCCTCTATCTTGTTTGACATCTGCTGCATGTCCAACCAGTGTATCAGTGGCTTTGGCTTTGCCACAGTGCTGGCATATCTTCTCCAGCCTGTTGTGGAGAAGGAGGCTGGACAACAGGTTTTTGGGAAACTGGGCTGTACCTGTGCTTTTTCAGGAGAAACCTGTTAATCTGGCAGTGGCAGGCTGTGTATGAAGCTGCATCCTTTCCTTTAGGTGATGTTTAGTCCACCTTGCTTATCATACCCTTTTAGATCCAAAAGGCATATGCAGGTACCTGCTTAGTCTTAATATTAGGAGAAAGGATAAGGTAGTAAAAGAATTGAAAGTACTGTGGGTTTCAGACTTTCTACTCTGTATATAAAAACCTAGGACAGTCAGTTTTGAATCTGACCCAGGGACATACAGAAACATGAGCCTGGACTTGTATTTGAGCATATCTGGGAAGACCTTGGAGAGAACAACAGTGTAGGTGGTAGAAGGGTTCTGTACCACTGTGTAGCATGTGTGAAAAGTGGCCTCTGGAGTTTTCTACCTGAACCTGTTCTATTTTGATATGCCTAAGTATATACAGATGGCCTGGCAAAACTCCAGCTCTGGTAACTGCCTGTTTTGTTTCCAAATGTATTCTTCTTTCATACCCGTTTTTATTTCTTGTGCTTGTCTCTGGTATAAAATTCACATATTGTTCCTCCTAGCAACAGCTTTGCTTGGAAATAAACATAACCATAGCCTGTGTGTAGCTAATACAACATGAAGGACCTATGAAGTTCAGTGTACATTACAAAAAGCTTTTGGATGCAGGTGTGGTGAATACAAATGTCTTTTAAACCTCTTGCACATCGGGGATTGCATAAAAACAAAAAAGAAAGAATCTCTTTTAATTTGAAACACTTGTATTTGTATCATCAAACCTAATACTGCTACATTAACCTAATAACGTAGGCAGGGAATGTGGCAACAGCAGTGCCTTGGCCCTGGTAATCCTGTTGTCTTAGGTGTTTTAAAGATCATTTGGTGCCTACCTTGGGCATATGAAGGTTGGCAAGATTTGTAGAGACTGGAGTAACACTTTTATCCCTCACTGGTTTCAGAGGGAGAAGAAAATGCTGAACTGTGCCTCCCTCCTGTTTACTGCTCACATTGTTTGTATGTGTTTTGACAGCCCACTATACGTTAAAGGCTCAGATACAGAGCTGAGTTCACATAACTACACCTGGCATCACCGTGTGTCACTATGGGAAGGTTAAGGGTTGTTCTGGTGGCTGCTGTGGTGAAGGGAGAACCATAGCAGATGGTCTGCTCCTTTCTCTTCCAGTCCTATTACCTTTTCCTCATACCTGGCAAAACCAAGGTGGTAAATCTGGGGGTCTGATGACTCACGGGTTTGTTTTGAGGTAGGGTTTCTATGAGCCGAGTATGGAGGGTTTATTTGGGTAGGTAGAGTTCAGTGTTGGGAAGTGTACTGACCAAAGCTCTTGCTCCATGGGAGTGCCAGACTTCTGGAGCCTGAATAACTTATTTATGCCTAGCTTTCTTTTTGTCTGAAGAGAGTAATTTGTAAGACACTCGGCAAGTGCTTCATGAGTAAGCCAAGGCACTTGTAGCCGCAGATCATGACAAGTTGCTTGAAAAGAGCTTACAGTGCCTATTGCTGTCCACAGACTTGAGAGTATTCACATTAATCATTTAATTGTAAAGTGAAATGTTGTGATTCCTAACATCTTCTTGCATTTGTGGCTGTATTTGAAATGGAGAAGTCCATTTCCACTGTCTCTTTCACAGCTCTGTTGTTGAACCCTTTCACAGGTGCTCTTCAGAGAAACCGCTCTGCAGTGAAGCACTGGTTTTAATTGAGGTACTCTGAAGTCTGTTCTTTTTAGCTCCCCCAGCAGTTTTCTGCTGTCACTTTCACCATTTCTTCCCAATGTAGATAAAAGGGTTTTTGATCTGAGATTTGGGTTTTAAATACATCTTATTTTAATTTGAGGAAGGAGGAGAGAAAGAGGAAGAGAAGCCTCAATTACTGTCATTGCAGCAGTGTATTTCAAAACTGAGTGCCAGGTATTTCACTGGATATTAGGCTGTGCACTGAGGGTGAAGGGTAGGTATTGGAGCCAGGCATTCAGAATGTTGGAATAAATCGGTTTGCCTCAAGTCTTACTATTTTATGTCAGTAAAAAGTCCTACTGAAGCTCCCAGTAAGACAGTCAGCCACAAATCCAAGGTATTTTTATGCAGTTGTCAGCAGGTATAAGAGGATTACTTGTTCTGTAATAGTAACAGATGCCAGAGAGCTAAACTTCATAAAATTAGGAGCAATGAACTTTTTGCTGCTGCTTTGGGGTGTAACAAAAGGAATAACCTAAAGAGAGAGGCTGGTTTTTTCCCTGCTAGTTACTTCATTTGTGATAGCCCAAGAGCGCCATGAAAGGTGTTGCTTCTGATCTGATGATGATTTATGCTTCCTGGCAAGCTGAAACATGGCCACACACTTCATTCTAAAGAGTCTCTGAACTGGTGCAGGATAACCTGGGGTAAATTTAAGTACGGTAAGATGCTTTGTCAGCTTGAATCATTTGCTGTGTCATACCAGTGAAAGTACTAGCTTAAGTTTGAGCTGGCATTACTGTCATGCACCTTCCAGCATGCTTTTTAAGCTTACTGTGGCCTAGTGTTTTAATAATGGGACTTGTATAAACAGGAACATAAAACTGAATGTAGGAATTTGCTGTTTCCAAGAGGAAGTATTTTTCATGTTATAACTCCTTTGTTGTAAAGGCTGTTTGTAGCACGGGTGAAAAGTTTAATAGAATCCTTGAAACCTGATGGTGCAAACATATAAGGCTTCTTTTGAAAGATTTCTCCTTCTGCTTCCTTGCATCTGTATCCAGTTATTCTTTTGATTGTTTCGTTATGAGGTTTTCCCCTATATATTGCAACTTGAAAATGTCCAGTGACTTGGTTCTGGTTCATGCCATATGGCAACATGAACCAATTGGAACTGCAGGATGGTGCTGAGGTGTAGAGGAGAGAAGAATGTTGCAGCTGTGCATGAGGATATTGATTTTTTGATTATACTACTTCTGCAGTCTCAAAATACCCTGCTTGAATATGTATTTCTGTTCTTACCATCATTCAGGCACTCAGTAGCTCTATCTGCTACTGCTATTTTTATATATAAATATTAATGTATATATAAATATTTGTAATAAATATAGCCAATAAATACTGCTATATTTATTCATCTGCTATGTTATCAGATGACCTGAAAGAGGTTTAAATGGTCCATGTCCTCCAAGCGGAGGCAAACTCCTCAGTTCTGAGGTCACTGCTGGGAGCTGATGAATACACAGAATGGCCTTTTGCCTTTCCCATGTAGGCCATTTAGCGGAGATAATCCAAAAGTAAAGGGTTTTCCAAATGCATCTGGCACTGCTTTTGTGCAGTGATTCTTTGTACTGTATCATGAACTGGGTTGAATAATGTCAGTTGTGACAAGAGAGAGCATCAACAGCATTTTGCAGTAATTTAGGCAAGATTTGGGATTGACCTAGCAAGAGCTGGGGTACAGCGGTGGTCTTAACCACAGTTATAATCTTGATTTCCAGTAATAGCACTGTTGATTTTCTAGACTCAAGCCTTCAGCCAGTGATTAAACCAATGCAGTTTGCTTTCCTTTAGGAGGAAAAAATGATGAAGATCTGGTGGTTTCAAATCAGAATGACTTATTTGAAGTATATATGGAAAATCATGTATTTCTGAGCCCAGCTGGATTTGGACACCAGGAAAACAGTTTCCTTGTTCAGTAGGGTAGTTGTTACCTAGAACATCTCTGAAAAGCAGAGTCTTATTTCTTACCTATAGTTACTTCGGCAGCTTTTCTGTACTCTTTGGGCTATAACCCTTCCTGTGCCCTTCTCCTGGTGGTAGAGTTCTATACCTAAGGCATTGAATGCTTGCAGTTTGATCAGGCCTCTTCACTGTGCCATTTAATTAGGCTTGGTATGTGGGGAGAGATGAATGCAAGCTCTCACTTGGAGTTTTAGGCAAGTTCCACATCTTATTTAAAGAGCAAGTAATTGTTTGCTCACTTCCAGTCCTGTTATGGTTTCCTGGCTCACAGATTTGATGGACCTCAAGGCACTTGAGAGAATTTCATGGGTACCGGAAAACCCTGGATGAGTTACCTCTCCAGCTGTGATATAAGTGATACAGTCGTCATGACAGAATGATTTGGGTTGGAAGGGACATTAAAGATTCTATGATTCTATTCCAGTGGAAGGTGCCTCTGCCTGTGGCAGGGGTCTGGAACCTCATGTCTTCTCATTGCTGGCTAGCCTCCCCCGTCCCTTATGCACCAGGTAATAGGTAAATTCTGTTGAGTCCTTCTGTCCCCAGAAACACTTGATGGTTCATGGCCTTGGGATATTTGGTGTAAGATTGCTGAATGTCCTGATACTTCTGCAGCTGTGGTTTTGGGAAAAACATCTGAAAAGCTTGTAGATGCTCTGGTTTCTTTGAAGAAGCAATCCACAAATCTTCAAAGGAGAGGAAATGGCCATCTCTTCCTGGGCTGGTTCAGTGCTATATGCCACTTGCTCTGTGATACCATACCTTCAACTGGCTTGACTTAGAAATCCGGATCAAGTAGGAGCAGGGTCTTCCATATGGCTGGAACTGTGGCTTTCCTCTTTTGGTTTTGTTAATTAAGAGCAAAGCAGCAAGTTTTGCAGAACTTTGTTGTAACAGAGCTTGCTCCCTCTTAAATAACAGTGGCAAATCTTGAGCAGTCTCTACTAGGAGTTATCACAGAATATACCTCAGCTTTCTGCAACAAGCACCTTCACATCGTATGTATTGCTGTCAGAAGCGGTAAGGTCTCAAATCTGTCCACTTTGAAAGCAACAAATGTAATGTAGGCTACATCCATCTATTTATGGTAATAGGTGATTCTTATCTGTATTCCTTTCCAGCCATCAGACCCTGCTCATGTTCCTTCATGAAAGAGAATTACAGGTCTTCCCCAATTTTTGTTATTTGAAGGCTTGCTTCTGCCTTGCTGGTGCATTTTATCTCAGTGGAGTCTTTGTCCAGTTTCCCCAGTATTCATATTATTCTGGACTATACAGTGCAGGCGGTGCTTCTGTCATATAAGGAAAAAAAGCTTGGCTCCTAATAGAAAGTCCTGTGGTGTTGCAGTGTGCAGCTCTGCACGAGCAGCCAACAGCGGGATGGAACTGGGAATGCTGTGGTCCTGGACAGTGGCTTCTGGTTTGTTAGTTTGTTGTAGCCAGCTTGCACAAGGCTGAGTATTTTGCATCAGGATCAAGTTAAGAGCTGATGCTGCAAAGCATGTTTTGGCCATTCCCCCTGCTTTGAAAGAGGTAGTTCTCTCCCTGGAAGAGGCAGGACTGCTGTTTCACAAGTAATTTGCTTTGCACAGACCATTGCCCTAATGGGGTTTTTCACACAGTTGGTTTGGATTTACTGTTCTTTGGTGTTGATCACACAATGTAAAAGGTATCCCTTTACTTAGGGCTGTGCAGCTGAGTGTATTGTCTGGGCACTGCCTCCCCTGGAACCTCGCTGAGAAGATCTGCTTTTGTCTTGTATATGTTTCCTTTTTTAAGGCTGTATGATATGGTAGCTTTGGAGTCACCTTAACAGTTGAGGGAAGTGAAGTACCTTATGAATGACTCTTCAGCATCACAGGGAATTTCACATCTGGAAGGACAAGCAACAGGATCAAATGAGTAATGCATACCATTGCCAGTGACTCAAAAGGAAACTGTAGTAATGGTAATGTAGGATTTCAGTACTGCCCCAAGTAGATTCTGCTGCATAGTCAGTTGGCTCTGCAAAGACAGCTCAGGTTCTTGTAACGATGCAGTGCTTGGACTATGATAAAGGATGTGCTTTCAGAGTGCTCTCTGAGGGAGAAAATACTTGCTGCCATTTGCTTTTCCCAGCCAAATCCAAAGCCTGCTAAAAGTCAAACAGCTGCCACCCTGACCCTGCCTAAATAGTGGTACTGTGCTGTCTGTGGCATGTGGCTACAGAACTTTTGTAACAAGGGTATTTCTCTTTCTCTTTTGTACTTAAGCTTACAGGGAAAAGAAGAGAGGGGGTTGCATGTGTTTAACCTGTTCTGACATTCTTTAAAAGACCAAAACTCTTAAGCTTGCTGTGCTCTGAAGACCACAGTATGCCTAACAAGTTTGTTTTGAGAAGAAATCCATAGCCATTTCAAAGGGAATTTAGGTGACTCGTGCCGGTTATGGTTTGTGTGTTGGGACAACCAGTCTTGCCCAGCAGGTCTGCCAGTGTAGCAGACCTCATTTCCGTAACGATCCTTTCTGGTCCAACTGTTGTTTGCTGCCCCATCATCCCATCTTCATCTGACAGCTGTGTTCGGGCTGACTTCTATCGCATGGTGTTGCACTGGCTCTTTTCTGCTTCTTGTGTTAGAGCAGCTTGTCCGAAACTGGAAAACCAAGAAATATCTTGGGGATATAATGGGGGAAATAATAGGGGAAATTGAGGCCTTCCCACTTTACATGTTGGGTTGGTTTGGGGGTTTTTTTTGGTTTGCTTGTTGTATTTCTTAAGTGCGCTAAATACACAAAATGTATTATTTTGTGGTGAGAAAGATTGTGAGACTGCCCCATTGCTTTGCTTCTCTTTCTTCTAGGCTTCAAACAAACAGATTCTTCCTGGCCACTATAACATCTGCAGCATGTAAGGCATTAGAACATTAGGGTATTATTTCATGAATGCATTGATGTTCCTCTGGGTAGTTAATGTATTTTAGCTGTCAGCAGGGAGGAATGTGCTGTACAGCTTGCTCCTTCTGCGAGTGGTCTGACTCATGAGCTCAGGGTACTTCAAAAGGCTTTCAGCACTCCATCCCATTCTTCAATCTTGCAGTTGCTTTTCTAATAATAGAAGCAGCAGTACAGACAGTGGAGGGGCTTCTTGGCTGCTACAGTTTATGACCAGTATAGCCATGAAAGCTGATATCAATCACAGTCTTCACGTTTCACAGTCCACATTTGCTTACGTGGCTACGAGCACTGTCTCTCTCATACTGCTCCTTGGAAGCAGTAACCACTGTATACAACTGGGGTTCCAGTTTGGATGATCAGAACTAGGGGCTGTGTAACTTTGGTGCCTCTGTGCTCATGCACTGTTGTGGGAGCAGCATAAATAGCTGTTGGGAGACCTCCAGGGTATGTCCAGTGAGAGATGTGTTCTTGTAAGACTTAGGACATACTGAAACTATTCCTTCAGTATCTATAGTGAGTATAGCTTCTGTCTCCTGACGGAATTTGTTGACTTGAAAAGCTTTCTTATCATATAAACTACTTGCCTAGCATAATTGTGAGGAGGTGAAGCTCTTGAGATGGTGTTGCCTGTATTGAAGTCAGTGGAAGTAGTTTCCTTCACTGAAGATGAGCTAAGGTTTCACTTTTATTGATTCTGACTCACAGATGGGTAAAAGGAGGCCTCTCTTCAGCCACAAGCATCATCTCTCGTGCCAGTGAATTATAGAACTCAAGCAAACTGTACCCATGAGGTCTTGAACATGCACTCCAGGAAAATTAAGTCAATCTTCAAAAGCAGTCATCTCTAGGGCCCGTGTCCAAAAGGAACTGCTGTGCTTTAGGAAAAATGTGGTTCTTGGGCTGGCTGGAAAGAGGAAAGAGCCAGGGCATCTCTATTGTAATTGTCTCCTGTTTTTAACACCTCTTCCTGTCAGTGAATTGAAGTAAGAGTGTGCGCTGATTAAGGGCATAAATATTGTGACTGCTAAAGTCCTCTTCTCCACAAAGCAGTTCTGCCTGTCAACTGCAGATAGAGAGGGAAAGGAAGCTCAAAAGAATGGAACTGAAGGCCAAAGGAAACGTGCATTGTTGCCTACAGCGAAACGCAGAGGTGTGCAAGATGGTTTGTGGCAGAAAAACACAGATGATGGCCGTGCCATGTTAAACCTAATCTTGTTTTAGTTAACGTAGAGTCTAAGAACTCCCTTTATCTGCAGGCTTCTCTTCCCCAGCAGCTGCATCTTTGACTTCTCCATGATGAACGCTTTTCTTGATGGAAATAAAAGGGACAATTTGTCAGCACAGGTCAGTTTATCACCAGTATGAAAGTCTGAGCCAAGTTAGCTGTAACTTACTTCTTTTGGTATCAAAATCTTGTTTGAAACAGATTTTCACAACCTTAAGATTTGTATATTGTAAGAGCATTGAAACTGCCAATACTTCTGTAGCGAGGGTGCACTCATATCAGCCTTCCAGAATCTGAAGGGGGCCTATAGGGATGCTGGGGAGGGGCTCTTCGTTAGGGACTGCAGTGACAGGACAAGGGGGAACGGGTTCAAACTGAAACAGGGGAGGATTGGATCTANCTATAGGGATGCTGGGGAGGGGCTCTTCATTAGGGACTGCAGTGACAGGACAAGGGGTAACGGGTTCAAACTGAAACAGGGGAGGTTTAGATTGGATCTAAGGAAGAAATTCTTTGCTGTGAGGGTGCTGAGGCACTGGAATGGGTTGGCCAGGGACGTTGTGAGTGCTCCATCCCTGGCAGTGTTCAAGGCCAGATTGGATGAAGCCTTGGGTGCCATGGTTTAGTGTGAGGTGTCCCTGGTTATGGCAGGGGGGTTGGAACTGGATGATCTTAAGGTCCTTTCCAACCCGAACTATTCTATGATTCTATGATCCTTTAATAGGAAATGAGAGATAACACATTAAGTGAAGCTGTGTTTAAGAAGATGTTATGTTGTGTGCATGTTCCTTCCTTTTCCAGATGTCTTACATGTACATAGGCACAATATATGAAGGTTTCCTTGGCAGTATGGACTTTGGCAGGAAGGGGTGGCATAGGAAGAGCTCTTTTTCTCTTTTCAATAATACGTTTCTGATTTAACATAGGTGGTTTAAAATACTTTCTAACCCTAAAATGTGTGCTTAATAAGTGTAAAAACCTAACTGTGTGCTGATTTACTTAGTGCACTCTTTGGTTTCCCTTTTCTTCATGTAGGCAACCAATTCAGAGAGACAAATGCCTTGAACCTTTTTGTTAAGGGGAAAACCCCACACCTTTAGTATACCCATGTATTTTTTTAATGCCATCTAGTCATGCTAAGTAATATTCAGCCTCTCACATCACTTCTGGGATTTCTTAATGCCAGCTATCAAAGAATCTCGTCTATAGAGGTGAGGCCCATGAGTTTAACAACTCTACATAGCTGCTCTAGCTGAAACATGCTCTGATGAGCCATTTGTGAGTAAGAGTAAAGCAGGGTGCAACTTGCCAGACGAAACTGCTTGAGTATGAGGAGTGTTTAGAACATAGAAACCTGCTGGAGTTACAGTCACTATTGAATACCTAGTAATAATGTTGCCTCTTTGAGGAAGCAAAGGAGACTGTCCATTAATAGTGCCATTTACTTGCTGCTGAAGGTTTCCAAGCGATTGTACACTTCAGTTCTGTGTGTTGCCAACCTGCAGCTTCTTGGAACAGGTTTTCTTGCCTGGTGGATGCAAGCGATTGTGAGTGATGAAAACTGAACTAAGGAGTGGGAAGTTCTGGGGTAAAAGTTCTCCAGTTGCTAGAGAAAGTTGTGTATCTTGTGTGTAGACTCAAATCTAACAAATTAGGCTAAATTAGTGTAATCAGACTAACTAAATTAGTCTAACTAAATTAGACTAGACTCAAACAGCAAATAAAATGGATTTCCAAATCAATGTATTTACATATTATAACAACTTCTGGGGGTTTATCTAGGCCGGTTTATGGGTTTGGGGGTTTTAAGTATTGTGATTAGAGCACTTGCAGTTTCCCTGACCTTGCTATAAAGCATGGGTCTTTCATCTTTTCTATATATGGAATTAACATGGTAGCTTGTAGGATTGGGTGCTAGTATGAGAATTGTGTGTGGTTCCTTCACTGCCCATTTCCAAATGCCTGGAGGCTTTTTCTTTATTCTTTGCTTTCCAATTCAGTGGAGAAATAAGAAGTTAAGACCCAATACCTCTTGAAATAATAGCCCTAGGTAGTCATTGGAACTTAAGTTGCCAACAAAACTTACACTGATTTTTACACACTGTAGTAAAACTATTAACTCTAATGAAGAAGAGACAGTTGAAAATCTCAGATCATCTCTGAAGTTTTAAAATGCAGTATGCAAAATGAAGTTAGTTCAAATTCATTGCTAGGCAGTTGTGCAGATGTTGCCAGGTATGTTCATAAGTATAAAATTAATCTATGGAATTGTTAGTTAGCTGAGTAGTCATTTGCTCAGCCTAATGACATACGGCAATTAAAGTGCTTGAGTATTTATTCAGAGCATTGCCTACATGCACACAGTTATGTTAAGGACAAAGCAGCCAATCATACAGACACAGAATGGTTTGGGTTGGAAAGGAACTTAAGATCATACAGTTCCAACCCCCTGCCATAGGCAGGGACACTTCACATTAGACCATGTTGCCCAATGCTCTGTCCAACCTGGCCTTGAACACTGCCAGGTATGGCGCAGCCACAGCTTCTCTGGGCACCCTGTGCCAGCGCCTCAGCACCCTCACAGGAACAGCTTCTGCCTTAGATCTAACCTGAACTTGCCCTGTTCCAGTCTGAACCCAGCACCCCTTGTCCTGTCGCTGCAGTCCTGATGAAGAGCCCCTCTCCAGCATCCTTGTAGCCCCCTTCAGACACTGGCAGCTTCTCTGAGGCCTCCAGGCCGCTTCTCTTCTCCAGGCTGAACAGCCCCAATGTTCTCAGCCTGGCTCCATACGGGAGGTGCTGCAGCCCCTGAGCATCCTCGTGGCCTCCTCTGGGCTTGCTTGTACAGCTCCATGTCATTCTGCAACCAGAGCTGGATGCAGTATCCCAGTGAGGTCTCGTGAGAGCAGTGGGCCAGGTTCACCTCCCTTGCCCTGCTGGTTGCGCTCCTTTTGATGCAGGCCAGGTTTCTGGGCTCAGGCACACACTGAAGAAGCTTGTGTTCAGTTTCTCATCAACCAACACTCCCAAGTCCTTCTCCTCAGGGCTGCTCTGAATCACTTCTCTGCCCAGCCTGTGTTTGTGCCTGGGATTGCTCCAACCCAGTGCAGGACCTTGCACTTGGCCTTGTTGAACTTCATAAGGTTGGTAATGTTTTGAGAACTCTCAACAGATATATGTCAATGTGTAAAAGTTCAGTAAAAACATGGAAAAAACTCTTTCATTGCTTTTATTTTGCTCTTTAAGCTCTGCAAGGATGAGCTCGTGCAAAGCTCTGTTTGCTGCTCATCAGATGAATTACTGATGTTTTAGAGACTTGTGTCCATCTTGGACTTCCTGTTATAAGAAAAGGGTAACTCTTTCCTGTCTTACAGCTCATGCAGTTGCAAGTAACGTTGTCTTCACCCTTTCCTGGAGAAGCCTTTTCCTTGCAATGCTAGGTCACAAAGGAATCTCTTACAGCTAAGCCAGTTCTGTCTCAGTCTTGTGGCGGAAAGATGTCATTGCTCATCAGGATTACCAGATTTGCTTGGTACTGAGTGTACCATGGTTTTGAATTTCCATGTTGAACTGATTTCCTGCCCTTTCCTTACTTTATGTTATTTCACGACGCTAAACTGCATTTTCAGAATCCTAACTATTGCAAGGCTATGGACACAGACCCAGTATCCCTGTAAGATGTGCCCCGCAACAGAAAGAAGCTGTNGTGGCGGAAAGATGTCATTGCTCATCAGGATTACCAGATTTGCTTGGTACTGAGTGTACCATGGTTTTGAATTTCCATGTTGAACTGATTTCCTGCCCTTTCCTTACTTTATGTTATTTCACGACGCTAAACTGCATTTTCAGAATCCTAACTATTGCAAGGCTATGGACACAGACCCAGTATCCCTGTAAGATGTGCCCCGCAACAGAAAGAAGCTGTGGAGCAATATTTGCTGGTTTTCAGGCTCCTGAGTGACAAATAGTTGTCTTTGAACTGGCTTTTGTCTTGTTGCGGTGGAGCAAGGCAGCATTCCCGGTTCTGCTGCTGTGCAGCTGGGGTTTTGATGTGACTGTTTCCAGCTGCAGTGGAGCAATGTAATAGCACAGGTATTTCTTAAAGCAGAAGTTTATCCTTTAGGAGTATTTCAGTGGTGGAATAATTGAAGACAGGCATTTCTTTCCCACACTGACTTTAAAGGGACACAATGAACTTAAAATTCTAGATACTTGAAGGGGTTTTTTCTTCTTTAATAATGTGTGGTACTGGCAGTGGCCTTTCTGCACATTTGTGTGGTTTGCTGTTCGGTGTCCGATCCAGAAATGCTCTGTGAAGGACTTTGCACAAACTGATTCATTTCTCCTTGGTAACCAGGTTGATCAGTTGACTGTAAAGCATTATTAAGCCCAAGCGACAGACTGATTGCCCGAGGAGAAATGACAGGGCAAAGGAACTAGAGGATGTCCAGCTCAATCACTGTGAGTTTAACAACTTCCTACCTGTCAGCTGAGCCGCAGAAGTTGGGCTGTTAGCCTGGCCAGCTGATGGATAAAGAGAGTTCTCCTCTTTATTTGTTTTCCCTTCTTACGGCTGCCATTCTTCAGTCGTGAGCTCTAATCCTGCAGAAAGTTAGATCTGTGAAACATTTTTGAAGGCTAAAAAGAGTTTCTTTTTAAGCTGCTCTGCAGTAGAACTGATGAGTAGCATTGATCTATGTGCTCTCTAATAAAGTAAACCATTTTTCTCTGGGTGATCTAGAAATGAAAGAATTGTATTCGGAAGTGATGAGCTACTTGTGAGAAACCTTCTTTTGCAGATGCTGAATGTATTTAGTACTTGTTTTTTATTAGTTTTGGAAGGCCACACTTCAATAAGACAATTGTATATTGGCTTCTTAATAAGGACACTGAATAATACTTTCAGAGTCAGTATGACTCGTTTGTCTGTAAAGCAGTTCTTGTTTCATCTTAGTTTCTTGCTTTGTGGGGTACTGCAATAGGTAGGCATGTGAAATACTTGAAAAGGAAGGTGCATGGTGAACTGTGACTGCCACAACCAGGCATTTCCCAACTTCCATAGAGTTAGAGAGGACATTAGAGGGAATTCGCATGTAATTGAGGAGGAGGGATAAAGTTCATGTTAAGAAGAAAAAGAGAGGATCTGTGTTTAGCTTGCCGATGGAAAGGAGGTTGAACATTACAGACTGAAGACACCTCCCTGCCTTCTCATCTCTGATTCTACTTGTAAATACAGCATTTCATGTATTTACTTTGTGTTCAAGTCTTAATTCAGTACTAACATAATAAAGTGACGGTTTTCAAAGGCCTGTTGCTAAATGGCAAGGACAGAGGAGCTATGCAGGGACTGTAAAGGGTGTTGTCTTCGGTGTGTAACCTGTTGCTTTTGTATCAGTTTATATCACTGCTTCAGAGACAAACAGTAGTGAAGTAATTAATTGTCCTATGATGAGAGTTGTTCACTGCCTGGAAATCTGTTAACAACAGTGCTAAAGATTCAGCAGTGGAGCTGAAATACTTCCTTTGATGTTGGAAATAACAGCAAGTGAGAACCACTTAGGATACTGAACAACAGAGAAACAGTAATCCTATCCTGCATGCATGGGCTATGTGTGTTGCCTCTCCTTTTGAACTACACAGGAGTGCTCTGCTCATCTTTTCCCGTTACCTTGCACTGCAGTAGCCATCCCTTTTGTTGCAGAGGGGCCAGGCTCCACTTGCTTGTCATTTTGCCCCAGTGACGGCATTAGACATATTCTGGTCTTCAGTTTACAACAGGCTTATAACCTGGTTTTCATTCCTGTGTTCTTCTTTGGGTGGCAGCCATCTCTTTGTCTGTTTAGTTACCCAGTGATGATGGAAGCAGCAATTTGCGCTCCTTTTCCTTACCTCAGGAATTCTTGGTAGTCAGGGTAAATGCTGGCTGATCAGCAGCTGTAGCTTCCTCCTGACATCATTCTTACCACTGGAGTATCTGTTCTACAAAATAGTGACTAATAGTTTCTGTCATCTGAGCAGCATTCTCTGAAGCCACTTTCTTGCCTAGAGCTTACTTGTTTAGATGTGAATTACTGGGTTAGTTTAATGTAGCATTTTAAACCCAATGATCCAACTGCAGACTTCTTGGTTTGCTTTTACCAGGGTAGTTTATTAATAGTAAGGGTAGAAATGTAACAAAGCTTGCTAAGTTAAAAACAAAAGACCAAAACCCATCTCTGCCAGCATGATTTGGTTTTTAATCTAATGAGGTGAGACAGTTGAATTCAAAAGCTGGGTCAAAAGCTTATGTAATTTGGAGACCCTAAATATAGAATGGTGTAATGACACAAAAAGATCAATCTCTGTGCATATGTTCTGGTAGAGAACTTTTCTTTTTGTTCTTATTCTGTGCATGCAATTTAAAACTAAGCTGGATACCCTCTGCTTAGAAAAATGGTCTTGCTGGTACTCCTGTCTTTATGCTATGTGCCAATTTAAATGGACATGTAGCATGTAGCTTCCTTTGCTACAACCATCGGGGTCTTTGGGGTTTTTTGTTATGTTTATAGTCATTGTAAAATTGACCTTTTTATGTTATTTTCTTTAATAGTAGTGGAATGGGGTGATGATGTTAATGCAGTATCAGAAGATGAAGCCATGGTGCTGGTGAACCATCAAGCAACGGGTGACGTCTGCACTCTGATGATGTGCCTTCAGGATAAAGGCACGGTAGGCTACAACTGGGGAGTGGGATAGCTTCTGTGTATGTAACCTGTCACCTTGGGTGTGGGGTGTGCACATCTGTGCAGGGTATTGATGACTGACTTGGGTGTTAATAATCTCGAGGCCCTCAGCAGATTTGGTTTAATGGAATAGCCAGTAGCTTGGAGCAGGCTTTAGACCATAAAGGGTGCCTTTAAAGAAGGTGAAATATGAGCTGAGTCAGTGTGCATCCAGTCTAGGTTAACATAGGGAAGCAGATCTCTTGGCAGATAATCATGTACTTGACTTTCTCTTCTCACCTCATGCTCTTGTGCAGCTGCTGCTAACTTTGCTCAAACCAACACAAATCTGGCTTCTTAGCAGTGACTTTATTCCAGCATGGTATTTTTCTCAAAATCAGAAGCAAGTTGTGCATTGGAATTTTCATATATAGCAGTTCAGACACTGAAGGTGACTTCCCTATGACAGCATGTCCACAGCTAGCTAAGGTCAAAATTGCTTGAGCTCTTATTTTACAAGCCCTTAAGCATTCTTTGGTGAGGAGTGCAACTAACGTCAATTGCTTCAGGGTTGCTTCACACTGGGCCATGTCACCCAAGCCCCTGTGTCCAACCTGGCCTTGAACACTGCCAGGGATGGGGCAGCCACAGCTTCTCTGGGCACCCTGTGCCAGCGCCTCAGCACCCTCACAGGGAACAGCTTCTGCCTTAGCTCTAACCTGAACTTGCCCTGTTCCAGTCTGAACCCAGCACCCCTTGTCCTGTCGCTGCAGTCCCTGATGAAGAGCCCCTCTCCAGCATCCTTGTAGCCCCCTCCAGACACTGGCAGCTGCTCTGAGGTCTCCAGGCAGCTTCTCTTCTCCAGGCTGAACAGCCCCAATGTTCTCAGCCTGGCTCCATATGAGAAGTGCTGCATCCCCTGCTCATCCTCATGGCTTCTTCTGAGCTCGCTTGTACAGCTCCATGTCCTTATGCTGAGAACACCAGCATTACACACAGTGCTGCAAGTGAGGTCTCATGAGAGCAGAGCAGAGGCGCAGGATCACCTCCCTTGACCTGCTGGTCTCACTGCTGGTGATCACGCAGCCCAGCACACGGGTGGTTTCTGGGCTCAAGCACACGCTGAAGCCAGCTCATGTTCAGTTTCTCATCAACCAACACCCCTAAATATTGCTTGACTAATACATGTTACCATTAGACAAGCCACATAGCGAGGTTTCAGGTGAATCAGAAGTAACCTAATTCCACTTTTTATGTAGTTCAACAAATTGCCCTAGTTTGTGAGAGGAAGTGTTAAAACACACTCCGTTAGTTGAGGTCTTAGGAACATTAAAGGTTATGTGTTTAACAAAGAGAAGTAGGTTAAAATGCTGCTATTGCTGCTTTCTGACTGGATTAGGACTGATAGATGTAGCTATTTTTTCTAATTCACAGCAGAAAGCAGTGCCAGGAAGGGTGCACTGAAGAGGAATAAAGTAGACCTTGCAGCTGGTTTGAGTGCAGGTTTCTTTGTTAAGGCAGAGGTGCTTGAAAGATGAAAGTCAGTCTATTCAGGTTGCTGTGTTCTGAAACCTGAGCAGTGAAAGTGGGTCTGTGAATAGGAGGCAACTAGATTTTGTAATAAATTGGTAAAAGCTTTTTCTACATTCTGAACTGATTTAAGCAGGAAGGACGAAGCAAAAAGGACCCAAAATAGGATCCAAACCTTCTTTCAATCCATAAACAACTACAAATCTGCGCTCAACACACTTCTGAATGTCTTTGCTTAAACCCTCTTGAAATGTAAGTGATAAAGACTCATCTACAAGTATTGTTTCATTCCTGAGGGTACTAAACAGAAGAGCCACCAGCAGTATCTTGCGGTGTGATCTGTCCTGCCATTGGTAGTGGAACGGGATGAATATCCATAAGTCTAGTTTGCCTTTTGGTTGCAGACGATATGTGTGTCCTGTTCTTTGAAGTCTTCCTTTTCAGCTTTATGTGTTTGAGTGTGTGTATATATTCATTAATTCATCCTCTTCGTACTTCTAACCACTGCCTAGGCTTATAGGCAGGTTTGTAGTCACTGAGCTCTAGAGTTTGCCTCTTTGTAGCCTGCTTGCAACAAACTGCCTGTATGTTTTGTGTTAGTTATAACTTGTATGTCACACCCATCTTTGACAAAGTCACATCATTCCCTCTCAAAAAGCCTGAGGAAGCCTTTGGATGGCACAGCCTTTAGATGACCGGTGTCGTCTAAGACATGGTGGGATGGACTTCAGGCTCAGAAGGGCAATGATCAGCTTTCAGGATACACCTACTGGCATTTAAATAAAAAGACAGTAAAAGGTGGTATGGGAGGAAAGAAGCATTAACACTGCTGGGAAAGAGTTCCTCCTCCAGGACTGCCCTAGAACGTCCTGGAGAGCAATGGCAACTTCTCAAAAGACACAGATCTTTTGGGGGAAGACAGTCATATGGGTACTGCTGCAGGCTGAGTCCTTGTCAGTGGAGTTTTGGTGGTGTTCTTTATCCAAGGATATGGTTCCTTACACCGCCTCTCATCTACGGGCTGGTGCACAGGCATGAACTTAGGTACTGGAAGGCCTTGAGGAGTGGTAATATCTCAGTGCTTTTTTGAACTCCTGTCCCTTGGGCTCACCTCGTCTTTTTTTGTCTCCTCCCTAAGGCTTCCTGATTTTCTGAAATGGAAAGAATATAAATCTCTCCAAGAGGAATTACTGCTTTAAGCTCCTCTCTTTTATTGAGCCCAGGCCTGGGGATAGCTGTATGGGAAACCATTTCACCAGTATTAGCCTCAACTCAAGTGGGGAGTTCTCTCTAGGAACAGGTTTTTCTTCTCTGGCTCACAAATGCCTAGTGTGTCTTTGCTCCCTTGGATGTGTAGCATCTAGTAGGAAATGCCACTGGCAGGCAGGAGAGCCTACTAGCATGTCACAGAAAAGAACTGGATGCTTGTTTCTAAAGCAAAACCTTTCATATCTTTGAAAGCTGTTCTCTTCTGAGACGTGCTTTCCTCTTCCACTTCCAGTGATTCTGAAGGGTCCTGAAATGGGTGCTCTTGCATTATCCGAGATCTGCAAGTAGAAGGTTTGTTAGTACTAAAAAAAACCCCACAGAAGTTGAGGTGTTCTTAATGTGCTCTTAGGCAAGGATGTGAATTCAGAATTCACTGGGAAATCAGCTAAATGTCTAAGGCGATCAAGTATCTCAGTGTTCTTTGGCAGCTGTGTTCTTGTGGGTGTGTAGAAACTTCACTTTGAGCATCCAGCTGCAGTTGTTTAAGGTTAAGTGAAAGAAACAGGGTATGTGACACTTATCTTGCTCCAAATATATATAACCCAGGATTCATTTATAGCTTCTGTGGTCAAAAGGGAGCATAGGTAATCAGAGCACTCCAAAAGATTATTAGACTTCTTTGGACAAAAGACTTACTGATGCATGCAATTCGAGACCCAAATTGCAAATTCTGGGGCTGCTTTTACGAGACAGAATTCCTGCATTAAATAGGATCTGCTTCCTTCTCCATATTCCACATGGAAATGTGGAAACAGGGAGAAGCCACCCTCTTGCTCTGTATCAGACTGTTTTGTTTGAAGTATTGTTGATGTGATGGATGTGGTTTATAAGCATTTAAGTTACTGTGCAAACTTCTGGTGTTTGTAGGTATAATAAGCTAATACATGATATTTTCCAGAGGAAATCTTTACTTCCTAGACTGTTTTCTTTCTGCCCTGGCATCTTTCAGTTCTACAGGATGCATCATGGGAGGCAAAGCAGAAGGTGCCTGTTTAAGATTAAAGAAATTATCTTCTGACTACCAGAGAAATGTCATGGTTCTCCATATGCTGTTTTGATAGTGGTAAATGGAAGAGTACTATATTACATGACTTTAAGTTTCACTGAACTTGAATCAGTCTTAGTGTGGCCTTACAACATAGGGAAGAGTAAAGGCAGCGAGCCTAGTGTATGACAGCATGTAGGAGACAGTGGGGTTTTCAGTTCTGTAGAGCCAATTTGTACCCCTCTCTACATCTACATGTAGCAGCTATACAGGGGAAAGACTTAGAGAAGAAGCTTTTTCCTTCTGTTATTTACCTCTTTTGGAGTAACTCTTCTACTTTAAATCTCAAAGGACTGATCAGGTATATGCCTTCGCTCTCCTGTAAGAAATGATGGTCAAAATGAATCTGATGGCACAACCTCTGTTTTTGCCTTCTCGTTATGCTTCCTGGCCAGGACAAGGAGCACAACTTCATGAAGTTCTCAGGAATGCATGTGGTGCTCTGCCATGAGAGAAATGAGTAATGGCATGTGGGCTGTCCAGAGGTCTCTCTAAATGCTGCTATATAAAGAATGAGCATGTATGGAGCATGTGCACATCAGAGGCATTAGAGCAACATGATTCCCCAAGTAGAAGTAACTATAAGGAAATGTGGTTTTGCGGTGTACATAAACCAGTTGGAGGTTTCAAATACGTATCTATATTATTTTGCAAACTTCAGTCATCACTGAAGATGGGTTTAGTTTGCAGCTGGCTTAAAATTGTGGTGGTACATCAGTAGAAGCATTACAGCACCTGTGTGAAAAGGCAGAGTAGAAATCACTTCAGCATATGGCTAATAGTGCAGAACTGTCTATTATATTACCAAAAGGCAGCTATGTAATCCTGCTCTTGGGGGAGAAGTGTAGCACCTCAGCTTCTTTAGACTTAAGGGCGTAAAGGACTTGATATGTGTCTGCTGGTTTCGTTGGTGTTGCAAGGGTGGTAAGAACGTGACCAGCATATACATAATTCTCTGCACTTGGTGTTTACTAACCTTCTTTTGGTAACTTTTCAGGTTGTTCGTCAGATGATGTGGCTGATGGATCATATTTTTAAGTATACAAACTTTGGCATCGTGTCTCTAATCCATGGAGACTTCTTTATAAGACAGGTAAGTGAAAACACGTAGTAGCGCTTTGAATTTATCCTTATATTTGAAACACTGTGGTGTTATGGAGCTTACTCATTACCTCCTGGATGGTTTGCAGGTTGAAATAACTATGCTGTAATGTGTATATTTGGGTAGCACTTTGTTCTGCTTTTGTTTCCCAAGCTTATTTTATTATATTCCTAGACACAAATGTTTATGGAACCCAGCTGTGATGGGAGGCTTTTATGAGAGGAGTGCAAGCACAGTGCATGAGCAGGCCTTTTAGTCTCTCTGCTTTCTACTGCCATTGTTGGCACCTTTCTTCTTTCCTTAGTGACTTTGAAGCTGTGGAGTGCTTCAGGTCTGGCTAGGTCACTGTTCTGACTGTCAAAGTGTCAGATACGGAAAGGCAGGACCATTCCTTTCGATGCTGGCATGGTAGCAGACCAGTTTAAGGCAGTGAAGGACCCACATAAATAGTAATTGGTTCTTGAAGGTTAGTTCTTCTTTGAGCATCAGGAAAGAGTGTGCATTGAGCTCAGCATCTCAAATGTTAAGGCGTGAAAACCTCAGATCATTTCTTACAATTAGGGTTTTTTTGTGAGGTGGTAGCTGTTGATCCAGCTGCACTCCAGAAGCAGAAACTTAGAAGTGTGGAATGTTAAGTGTGAACCCGCAGCCAGTTTGTGAACTGCAGCATCCAGCATATTCCTTTCTTTCCTCTGCTTATTTTTATTTGTCTGGACTTAACATGCATGGGCAGCCAGAGAGAATTAATGAATTTTCACTTTACAGCAAAAAAGCAGCTAAATGAGTCAGAATGACATGATGAAATACTTTATCACAGCTATACATAGCTCAGATTCTGTTTCTCACTGAGACTAGAGGCATGGTTAGAAAACCTCAGGCAAATAATTAGATAATAACATTAAGGTCTGTAGAGATACAGAACTGTGTGCTGTGAGAGGATGGAAAGGAACAGGGCTTGACACTGTAGAATGTCTATTTCAGTAGTTAAAATACACTTCTTTGAGGTACACGTGGCCGTCAGGTTAACTGTGATTTCTGAAGGTGGTGTTGCAATTCCAGTTACAAATCCAAACCATTTCTGAGCTACGAAACCTAAGGCGCTTCCTCATTTTTGTCAAGTGCCTGAGATATGCAGCAACGTCACAAGTAAAATGAGATCAGCGTGAGTCTAAATATAAACCAAGTGAAATAATTGGTTTCCTGGCTGTTAGTTAGCCTTTGGGTGTAGCAAAACCACTGACTGTCGAAAGGCCCTGGTAATGTTTGGATGAGCAAATATTTTTTCTCCTGTAAAATAATCTAATTTGATGATGGTGCAATGCATCTGATTTGTTTGAAATGCTCATTAGCTTCATTTTCATGAGCAGCCCCAGTGGCCATTTTAGGGGTGCTTCCAGGTCCTACCAGGAGTTAGAATCATAGAATAGTTTGGGTTGGAAAGGACCTTAAGATCATCCAGTTCCAACCCCCC